>ML819353.1:59269-79801 GCA_009831015.1 Picea engelmannii
AGACCCCCCCCCCCCGATCATTCTGCCTTTAACGATGGGGGCGGGGTCCGGAATGAGGCGGGTTTTTTCGGCGGGCCCTATCCCAATGCGCCATCCATCCATTGCATCAGGCCTCCTCCGCTCCATGCTACATCCTTCATTCATGCTGCACTTGTCAGTTCCTCACCCTACATTCCTTCACCCCTTCGCCAATCTTACCCCTCCATGAATAAACAGACTCAGGATAAAAACATTAGGTTAATAGTTATGATTAGACCTGTTAATGATAAATTAATAAATTAATAATTGAGTAGCATATTAATAATTAATCAATTGTTAATTAATTAAATTAGTAATTAAGTTAGTAGTTAAGTTAGTCTACTAGAATTAAAATGTTAATATATAATAAACAAATTAGAAATAAAACATATATAAAAATAAAATATATAACAAAAAGGGTAATAAAACAATTAACATAATAAAAAACATAATAAAACAAATAATAAAACAAAAATAATAAAACCAATACTAAAAAATATAATATAACAAAACAAAACACGTAAACAAAAACTAAAATTAAAAAACTAAAAAACACTATCCTAAGTTTACCCTCCCGTGCTTTCATTGCATCAAAGTCCACATAACAAAACAAATCATGTTTAATCAACGGTTATAATAAATTCCGGACCCCCCCTCACTATCCGAAACCTAACGAGACGGGGGGTTCGGAATGATGGTTTTCCATTACCACCCTCCGGACAGGTGTTGGACCCATATTCCAGTGGACCCCCCCCCCTAAAACCGCTTACCACCTCAGGGGGGGGTCCGGAATACCACTCTGCCCCCGAAAAAACCGCTTTCACGGCATTTTGACCAGTCAACTTTCAAAGCATTTTTCGGGCAGAATAATTCTAATTTTTAAAAACTGAGAGAGGTTTTTCTCCGTAACGGGATGAAGAACAAAAACCTCTCTCATTTTTTTCACAGGTGTTGTGAGAAGGGAGAATCGAAGCTGTATTTCAGCCTCTTTTTTCGAATTTTCGGTTTTTATGTTACAGTCTCGATCTTGCAGGAGCTGTTACGGCCAGATGGAGGAGAATTTGGAAAAACCAAAGGAGTTTTTTGTCCAGAAGATGCCCATATACAATAAAATACTTCATTATTTTCCCATGTTTCAATGTTGAAGAGAAAACGATGTCTGTTCGAACCCCTTTTTCGCAGAAATTAGGCCTGTCTTTCATGGCGGACATTTCCAGATTTTTGGGGATTTATGGCTATTTTTGGCCGAGGAGGTTGAAACCAACTTCCAAAACTTATGGGGAGGTCTATCCTATTTATTCATAGGATTTTAATGTAATGGGGTTCGACCTGGAGGTACCAGAGAGGGGAAGATCAGTCTGTAAATGATTTTGCGAATGAATACAAAGACATTGTTTCTAGATTCATGTGTCGTGTTTAAGTGGTGAAGTTTTTCCCTCATGTAACTCATGATTTTCCTATTTCATAAAATTTTCTTTCTGTATTGTTTATGAGAAGGTAATGTACAGGATTTTTTCTTGATACCCTGTGTTGGCTCAATGCAATATTTATGTTTTCTTCCGAGTTTGAAGTGTAGAATTCAGTTGTACTCTGCTCTACATTTGAAATGAATATAAATATTTTCTTTATTTCCCATTCTATAAGCTCAAAGAATCCACTTGCATGATTATCTTGCCTGGTTACATCATTTTTTATTTATTTATTCATCTATTGTCTTTATCATTGACTCCATGTTGCCCAATGGTCCTTTATGCCTTAACCAAACCAACTTAAAATCCATAAACAAACCCATGCTCTTCATAGCTAGCCTAATATTCTCTTCAAACAAGATATATCAGACAGAGAGATCCCTCTCTGAGTCTTGGAGGGCTAGATCCAAGACTCGAAGTGGTTTTGATGTTGCCTCTGTGACTACCTCTTCAGCCTTGGGAAAATTACAGAGTGCTAACACATAGGCATGTCATCATTCAGGGCCTTGTATAGCTATGATCCATTATATTTTGTAGAGATTGCCTTCGGTAACAAAAGGGAACCTATTGTATAGGATTGGATACAACAGAGCCAAGACATTCTCAAGGAGCTGAAGGATCATCTATGGAGAGAAAAAAATTAGCAAAAGGTCCAAGTAGACAAGCACAAAGTTGAGCATACTTTTGAGGTTGGTGACTTAGTCTATCTAAGGCTCCAACCATACAGGAAGGCTTCTATAAAAAGAAGCGGAGCAAAGAAGCTACAACCACGTTTCTTTAGGACCTACAGAGTTAGCAGGAAGATAGGGGCCGTAGCTTATGTGCTAGAGCTTCCATAGGGCAGCAGAATACACAACGTCTTCCAAGTATCCTGCTTTAAGAAAGCCATCGGCCAACACATCACACCCATTGAGTTATTACCTCCCATGGATGAAGAAGGAAATCTTGTTTTGATTCTGGAGGAGATATTGGAGGTTCGAGAGAAGAGGCTCAGGAACAGAAGCATCAAGGAGTACCTAATCAGATGGAAGGATCTACCCATTGAGGATGCCACATGGGAAAATGAGCAAGTGGTGAGAGAAATAGGTTTGGAATTGCTTGAGGGCAAGCAATTTCTAGCAGGGGAGACTATAATGTCCCCCACCTCTTGATGAAGAGGTATTGAGGAGACTCAGTGGCCTAGGCATCCCCACTAGGTCATAGTCCCAAACTAAGGGGAAAGGACAACCAAACTAAGGATATATTCTTAAGTTGACCTGATGAAAAGGCGAAAAAAGGAGTAAAAGATAACTCAATGAAGGAATAGAAGAGATGGAGGAGTTAACCCTAGGGGTTAACCTAACTCAACAGAGAAATAGAAGAAAAGTATAAATAGAAGGCTGGGGCGCACCTATTAGGCATTCTGGATTTTGGTAATTGCTTGTTCTTACTCTTGAGCATACAGTTTGGGGGTTTTGCTGTTACAAACCCTTGTGAGAAACTCAGTGGTGAAAGACCCACTCACCTTGTTCCAAGCTTGATCTCGGGGATGAAAGACTCCACCCACACCATTCTACACTCATCACATATCCATCTATTAATTTAGGAAAGTAGCAGGGCCGTACTGTTCAGGAATTTCCAGCAAGGGTGCACCATCACTTGAAGAGGAGTTTGATCCAGCCATTCAGAAGAGCTTGGAGGAATTCCAGTGCTTGGGTTCTATTTGCAGGTCCTCAACCATCATTTTGGAGGTTTTCTTGAGGAGATATCACCATCATATCTTCAGCTACATATTAGGACGACCTTGAGGCAAGGAGGACATCCTGTGATTCCGTATTTCTCAGATCTAGGGAGTTTTACCTATAATCTGGACTTGAAACTTCTCCTACGGGGTTTCCATAGACCGATCTACCATTCTAGAGAGTTTCAGAGGTTTTGGAGGTGTCCTTCATTCAGAACGACCTGTTGAGTTATTCAGGTCTTCAGGAGGGCACAAACTGCATTAGGGTTTCAGCCATTGACGGAGGAGGATTGAGCAATTGAGATTCAGACTTCCGGAAGAGGTTTCCTTGGTCCCGATCTAAATTTTGGTGGAGTTTGGCACGATTTGAGCATCTCCTTCAGCTAGGCCAAATTATTGGTCCCTTTCAGCCAGCAGGACGTACCAACAGCCCAGGGGGGTTGAGCATTCAATTGTTATTGGCATCTTTGGTCTTCAGATTATATCCAGCCTTTGGAGGCATATTTTGTATTAGTGTGAGCATTTTGTAGCAGCTCATATCTATTATCTATTGGGGCCATCTGAGGATTATTCAAGATCTGCTCTATATTGTATCTGATTCATGCTTTCCATATTAAAGGTCAGATCTATGTTTGTGTTTTCCATATCTTGAGTATGTTTGTGATCTTGCAGGGGTTGGATATATATTGTATGAACACCATTTAAATAACTAGAACTAACCCTAAGGTTGAAACACCAATAGCCACCTACACAACAATAACAATCAAATCAGTGGTATTTAGTGGTTTCAAGCAAAAAATTGGCTTGGAATCATTACAGTGGTATAAGAGCTTGATCCTCCAAACCTGTGGAGGAATTGGCGCATGCAGAGGTACAGTGGAATCTTTATGGGCAGAAGGAAGAAACCAACCAGTGAAACATAAGCTGAAATGGAAGGGTCAGGAGATGACAGTGAGCCTTAGGGATTGGCCTTCCTAGCAGCCGAATTTAACAAGTTCCAGCAGACCCTAAACCTCACAGAAGATGAATTGGTCCACCATTTACAAGAGAACCAGGAAACAAACCAAAGGGGGCAGGCCAAAATCACTGAAACCTTGAAGAAGGTAGATGGGAATCTAAGGAAGATTGACAAGAACCAGTCCCAGATAACCAAGCTATTGATGCAGATGACTCATCAGGGGAAGAACCCTGAGACGTATGGGAATAAGGTGGCTAGTGGATCTGGTGGATCCCATGGTGAGATCAGATATAATCTGGAGAGAAACCACAGATACGAAGGAATCCATGGAGGAGGCACTTCCTATGAGAAGATGGGTAGCAGGGCTAACCCTAAGGCATACATGCCCACGTTCATAGATGAGCAGGGGCAACAGGAACATGTGGATGATTTTGTTGAGAAGATGGCATGATGTACTAAGGAGTACTACGGGTTGGATATGGTGATTCAAAGGGAGATGTCCCTAGATCAATATTGCCAACTCAAGTTCAGAAATAAGCCTAGGCCAAAGCACAGGAGAAACTTTGAGTTTGAACGAAGGGCAGGGAAGACAGAGATCCCATACTTTGATGGTATGGCCAAGATGACAGCACAAGCATGGGTGCAAAAGCTAGATACCTATCTGCAACTTAACCCCGTGAGGGAGATGGAAGCCCTCAAGTTTTCCACTATGTACTTGGATGGCAGAGCTCATGATTGGCGGTATCATGGACTCACCACACTAGGCCACAATCAGATAGTAACCTACATGGAATTCACTCAGAGACTCATTCATAGTTTTGATCAAGGAGATCCTGAGCTACACTTCCGGGAGCTCACACAACTCAAGAAAATAGGTACGGTTGAGGCATATATTGAAGAATTTCAGAGGTTGGCAGTGATGGTGCAAAACATTTCTCCAACCAGACTCATGATGCTCTTCACGGAGGGGTTGATGGAACCCTTGAAGGGTTGGGTAAAGTATTTTAAGCCTACCAACTTACATGATTCTATCTGGAGGACGAGGGATCTAGGACCACCTGCTAAGCCAAAATTTATACCCAGACCACCTCTTAACATGGGAGGAAAAGACCAAAGGCCTCCAATGAACCAGGGAGGACGTGACCCAAGGGGTTTTGATAGGGGTCGTGGTAGAGTGGATGAGAACACCAGGAGGGAGCTGAGGAGGAAGCAACTTTGCTTCACTTGCAAAGAACCATGGAACCCAGCACACAAATGCATGGGTCGTAGTCAAGTGCACTACATAGAGGTCACTTCAGAAAACGAGGATGAGGAAGAGATAGGCCAGATACAGAACATTGAGGCTGAAACTATTGAGGCAGTAGAGGAAAATATCACAGGACAAGCAGGACATGACAGTACGACCAGCTTGGCATCTATCAGTGGAGTGCCCAAGTATAACACCTTCCGGATGAGGGGAGTCTTGTAGGGACAGAGTGTATCGGTTCTGATTGATGGAGGAGCCTCTCATAACTTCATTGATTCAGCATTGTTGAAAAGGAGGCATATACCCGCAGTAGAGTTTGAAGGGTTCAAAGTGGAGGTCGCAGGTGGAAGCACTATGCCTTGTGACAGGTACATTCCGGGCATGAAACTTACCTTGGGTAGGCATGAGCTGATACAAGACGTCTATGTCATGGACCTTCCGGATACCAACATCATCCTTGGATTTCAGTGGCTCAGCACGTTGGGGCCTATTACCACCAACTACAAGACCATGGAGATGTAATTCACAGAGGAGGGTGGATGAAAGATCGTGCTTCGGGGCATTATAGGGAATGTTGCAAAGGTGGTCATGGCCAAGAGGATGGAGGCCATCTTCTGAAGAGATGAGATAGTGTACGCAGCAGAATGCAGGATTTCAGCATGTGTGGATGAGTAGGGAAAGGTTCACTACACCTCAGAGATCCAAGAAATCCTTGACAAGCACCACAAGGCATTTGGACCGATTCCTCCAGGGGTGCCACCAGACAGGGGGTTTGAACATATTATTGAGCTAGAGGAGGGAGCCAAACCAGTCATTACCACACCATACAGACATCCAAAGAAGTACAAAGATGAGATAGAGAAGGCCATCAAGGAACTTTTCGACATGGGGCACATCAGGCCAAGCACTAGCCCGTTCTCTTCTTCAATAGTGTTGGTAAAGAAGAAAGATGGCACTATGAGGATGTGCATTGACTTCAGGGCCTTGAATAAAAAGACAATCAAAAATAGGTACCCAATACCAATGATTGATGAGCTGCTAGACACATTGCATGGAGTTGTCTACTTCACAAAGATTGACCTTTATTCTGGCTATCATCAGATCAAGATGAGGGAGGAGGACATCTCAAAAACATCTTTCAGGTGTCATTACGACCATTATGAGTTTTTGGTGATGCCCTTTGGGTTAACCAATGCCCTAGCTATGTTCCAATCTTGTATGAAGCATGTGTTCAACAAACAGTTGAGGAAGCACCTGCTAGTATTTTTTGATGACTTGCTCATTTACAGCAAGATGTGGGAGGAGCATCTTAGGCATGTGGATCAGATTATGTCAATCATGGAGGAACAATCACTATATGCGAAGGATTCCAAATGTGAGTTTGGTATGACAGAGGTGCTTTACTTGGGACACATCATCGGAGCAAAAGGGGTATAGGTACATCAGGAGAAAATAAAATTTATTATGGAGTGGCCTACTCCTAAGACACTCACAGAATTGAGAGGATTTATGGGCATGTGCACGTACTACAGGAAATTTGTCAAGGGTTTTTCTTAGCTGTGATCACCTTTGACCAGTTTGACTAAGAAAGGAGCCTTCAAATGGAATGAGGAGGCTCAAATGACTATGGACAAGATGAAGAAGGTGATGAGCACGTGCCCAGTCTTAGCCCTTCTAGATTTTGACCTACATTTTACCTTAGAGTGTGATGCTTCAGGAGAAGGGATAGGGGCGATACTGATTCAAAATAGGCACCCTCTTTCCAGTGACAGCCGAAAAATCAGGGGTCCTGAGCTACTTTATAGCATTTATGACAAAGAAATGTTGGCTATCATGCATGCACTAGCCAAATTACGGCAATACTTGGTAGGTGCACGGTTTGTGATCAAATCAGATCATAACAGTCTCAAATACCTACTGGAGCAGAAGGACTTGAATGAGAGACAACAAAAATGTGTAAGCATGATATAGGCCTACGACTTTGACATTGAGTTTTTCAAAGGGAAGAACAACATGGTGACTGATGCATTGTCTAGGAGGCCATCCATCTTTTCCATGACAGGTGTATCAGTTGACTGGAAAGACCATCTAGTGATGGAATATGCAAAGGATCAATTCACTTGTCAGCTTTTGGATGGGCAGGTACAAGATGATAACTTCAGGGTTATAAATGACCTCATCTACTATAAAGGCTGAATCTTTTCGGTTCCTGGATCGGCCTTCAAGGCCAAGGTATTGCAGGTGTGTCACGACTCACCGATGGCAGGGCACCAGCGGATCGGTAAGACGTACAGGCTGGTAAGAGAGAGGTTCTCATGGAAGGGCCTCAAGGAGGATGTGATAAAGCACGTAAAGGAGTGTACTACATGTCAAGAGAACAAGGATGAGCACACTCACCCAACAGGACTACTGTAACCCTTACCCATCCAGAACACAAGTGGGAAAGCATATCCATGGATTTCATCACCGAGTTGCCAAAGACACAAGGGAAGGACTACATTTTTGTAGTAGTGGAAAGGTTGATGAAGTTTGCACACTTCTTGGCCATATCCACTGACTTCAGTGCAGTATAGGTGGTATAACTATTTTTTGGGGATATTTTTAAATTGCACGGCCTACCCAAGACCATTGTCAGTGACAGGGATAGCAGGTTCATGAGTACATTTTGGCAAGAATCGTTCAAATTGGTTGGTACGGCCTTGACCCCTAGTACCAGCTATCATCCTCAGATGGATGGACAGACTGAGATAGTCAACAAGTGGGTAGAAGGATACCTCGGGAATTATGTGGCAGGGCAACATAAAGCGTGGGTCAGATGGTTGCACCTAGGAGAGTATTGCTTCAACACCACCCAGTACATGTCCATAGGCATGTCACCATTCAGGGCCTTGTATAACTATGATCCATTATCTTTTGTAGATATTTCCTTCGGTGACAGCAAGGCACCTCTGGTACAGGATTGGATACAACAAAGCCAAGACATTCTCAAGGAGCTAAGGGATCATCTACGGAGAGCATAGAACCAACAAAAGGTCCAAACAGACAAGCACAGAGTTGAGCATACTTTTAAGGTTGGTGACTTAATCTATCTAAGGCTCCAACCATACAGGCATGCTTCTATAAAACGAAGCGGAGCAGAGAAGCTACAACCACATTTCTTTGGGCCATACAGAGTTAGCAGGAAGATAGGGGTCGTAGCTTATGAGTTGGAGCTTCCACAGGGTAGCATAATACACATCGTCTTCCATGTATCCTGCCTTACGAAAGCCATCGTCCAACAGATCACACCCATTGAGGTATTACCTCCCATGGATGAAGAAGGAAAGCTTGTTTTCATTCCGGAGGAGATATTGGAGGTTCGAGAGAAGAGGCTCAGGAACAGAAGCATCAAGGAGTACCTGATCAGATGGAAGGATCTACCCATTGAGGATGCCACATGGGAAAATGAGCAAGTGGTGAGAGAAACAGGTTTGGAATTGCTTGAGGGCAAGCAATTTCTAGCAGGGGAGACTATAATGTCCCCCACCTCTTGATGAAGAGGTATTGAGGAGACTCAGTGGCCTAGGCATCCCCACTGGGGCATAGTCCCACACTAAGGGGAAAGGTCAACCAAACTAAGGATATATTCTTAAGTTGACTTGATGAAAAGGTGAAAAAAGGAGTAAAAGATAACTCAATGAAGGAATAGAAGAGCTGGAGGAGTTAACCCTAGGGGTTAACCTAACTCAACAGAGAAATAGAATAAAAGTATAAATAGAAGGTTGGGGCACACCTATTAGGCATTCTGGATTTTGGTAATTGCTTGTTCTTACTCTTGAGCATACAATTTGGGGGTTTTGCTGTTACAAACCCTTGTGAGCAACTCAGTGGTGAAAGACCCACTCACCTTGTTCCAAGATTTGTCTCAGGGATGAAAGACTCCACCCACACCATTCTACACTCATCACATATCCATCTATCAATTCAGGAAAGTAGCAGGGTCGTACTGTTCAGGAATTTCTAGCAAGGGCACACCATCACTTGAAGAGGAATTCGATCCAGCCATTCAGAAGAGCTTGGAAGAATTCCAACACTTGGGTTCTATTTGGAGGTCCTCAACCATCATTTTGGAGGTTTTCTTGAGGAGCTATCACCATCATATCTTCAGCTACAGATTGGGACGACCTTGAGGCAAGGAGGACGTCCTGTGATTCAGTATTTCTCAGATCTAGGGAGTTTTACCTAGAATTTGGACCTGAAACTTCTCCTACGAGGTTTCCATAGCCCGATATACCATTCTAGAGAGTTTCAAAGGTTTTGGAGGTGTCCTTCATTTAGAATGAACTATTGAGTTATTCAAGGCTTCAGGAGTGCGCAGACTGCATTAGGGTTTCAACCATTGTCGGAGGAGGATTGAGCAATTGAGCTTCAGACTTCCGAGAGAGGTTTCTTTGGTCCTGATCTACATTTTGGTGGATTTTGGCATGATTTGAGCATCTCCTTCAGCTAGGTCAAATTATTGGTCCCTTTTAGCCAGCAGGACGTACCAACAACCTAGGGGGGTTGAGCGTTCATCTGTTATTGGAATCTTTGGTCTTCAGATTATATCCAGCCTTTGGAGGCATCTTTTGTATTAGCGGGAGCATTTTGTAGCATCTCATATCTATTATCTATTGGGGCCATCTGAAGATTATTCGAGATCTGCTCTATATTGTATTTGATTCATGCTTTCCATAATAAAGGTCAGATCTATGTTTGTGTTTTCCATATCTTGAGTATGTTTGTGATCTTGCATGGGTTGGATAGATATTGTATGAACACCATTTAAATAACTTGAATGAACCCCAAGGCCGAAACAACAATAGCCACATGCACAACAATAACAATCAAATCAGTGGTAGTTAGTGGTTTCAAGCAAAAAATTGGCTTGGGATCATTACAATGTCCCCAAGTAGGAGCTAGATGTTATCCCCATTTCTTAGGGATAACTAAGGAGATGATGTCTCGAGGCCCTCATGTTACAGACATGGAGTACCAAGAGACATATGGTTGACAACGTCCACCTACACAGATAGAGACTTGCTTCACCACCACAGTTCCAGGATCATCGTGACGGTATCCACCACATCAACTGGCTTCCGGAAAACATTAGGTCTTCCTCCATGAGGTAAAAGCCAAGTATTATGGTGAGTGTCATTTCAATATTTGAGGCATTTGAGTTTGTTTCATTTTAAACTACTTTTGATTATGTAACATATGCTTGGACATTATGCTCTTTGCCCTGTTTCACTTTGGTGGTTGACATTGCATCCTAGTAAGTGGGTCACCCTTGGGGAGGTTTGATACTAGGAGGTCCTCTTGATGAGTCATCATACCATTCCCGACCATACTTGTCACTTTCCACACTTCATCCCCTCATATCCTTATCTTTTGGTATTTTTGAGTGTACTGACCCAAGAAGGGGTTGTCCCTCATTTCGTGGGAAGAAGGGGATGAATGCCCAGAGGATTTTAGTTGGAAAAAGATAAAATCCAATGATGAACCTTCTATATGATCTCTCAAGGATCCTGAGGACAATGAAATGTCTCTCATAGGAAACTGATGGCACCTGTAAGAAAATAACAGATGCAAAAATTCCAACCAAGGTAGAGCGTGTGTGGGAAATGTTTTTCATGCTTAGGTAGAAGTCCCACATATCGTCTTCAACTTGGGGAAGCATGATGTGACTAGCGTAGAGTCAAGGTGGGCACTTTTTTCATGCTTAGGTAGAAGCACCACCTTGGTTTCAACTTGGAAATATCTTTAAAAATTAAAAGGCAATAAATGGGCTTGGAAAAATGTTTCATTGAAAACGAAGGTGCAATACACCCTCTACAAAGGCACCCATAAATGAGACACTACGATCCATTGTATGTCATGAACCCCATGCCAAAAAGTCTTTTCTCAACCCATGTCACTTCATCCACATGACTTAGAGAGGGGCCCACTTGGGAAACACTCCTAAACTTGAGGTATGATTCACCCAATAGGTCACTTTGTCAACCCTCCCATACCTAAACTTAACAAATTGCATAGGGTCTTCGACCACTTGTTTATTTTGATGAGGTGGTTTGGATGTATATTCTTAGATGAATATTTTATTGATTTGATTTACTCATCATGATGCATTTGAATTGAGAACCTTGGAGGGAGTATTTTTTTTTTTTCCAAGACCTAGTTGGTGGAGAGTTCTTGAAGAACAAGCCTAGCTTGGGCTTCCTTGGGTTTTGAAGCCCACAGGTTGGATACCATGTCCCACACACTGAAAAATGATGTTATCATTTGGAGGCTTGGATACTTACAATGGAGTACATGACCAAGCCCTTAGCTATCCAAACGATTTTCTCTTGAGGCTAAAACATCACTTTTGAGGAGGTTGATGTCACCCTAGGGCTAGGGTTGTGGTGGTGGTGTTGTTACTGCTTCACACTTGGCATGTGTCATGGGAGAAGGCTTGGATTGGAGGAGGAAGACCTAGCACTTGAGAAGGAGGCCTTATAAGGCCCAACGACTTCCATCTTCTACTCCAATGACTTGCAAAATAGTGCCAAAAATTTTCCCTAGGAGGGTGACGTCTTACTTTTAGGGTTTCTTTCATGTGTAAATTATGAATTAAGTATTATTGTTTTGTAAAAGGGGAAAATTAAGGGTTGTTGTCCCCTTACTTTATGGCTTACCCTAAATATAAGTGGACAAACACTTTTAGTAGGATTTGTATAAATAGAGATCACTTCTATTTCATTTTCAACACAACTCTCTCACTTCAGAGAAGACATTCTTGGCTGAAATTTGCACCCTACTTGGGAATTTTTACATATCTCTCTTGTCACTTGCTCTTGTAATGGTTTTTCTTTGGCTATTGGATGGATGGATGATGCGCTATCTCTATTGGAGATATATTTCTTTCTTTGTGGTGTATTTTCTTGGTTAAAAAGAGGTTTATCTTGTTAATGCTTGGACTAGGCAAGGAATCTTTGTTGTTATTGCTTATTTTCTTGATTTCAAGGTTAATTTGCTTAAAATTTTGGGGATTATAAGTACATACAACCCCACTAAGTCCATTATATGTTTATTGAAATAATTTGTTGCATAAGGAATTCCTAGGAGGAGTAAAAGAGTTTACAACCACCTAGGGTTTTTTCTAGCTAGCTTAGCTTGCCTTGGGGAGTATAAGGGCTTACACCCCAAGGAAGTAGCTCAAATAGATATTTAATTTTTGAGACTCCACAATCCAATAGTTAAAGGCACTAATCTTCTTGCATTGGAGAAACAAAATCATTGCATTGGGATACGTGAAAACACGAGATATTGTAATAGTCTAAGTTGGAGACTTTTCATTATACTTTAAGCTTGCTTTAGCCACTAGGGTGTTTTGATTGGTCAAGGATATCTTGCTGCCTTTAAAAAATTATTCTACAACCATTATGGTTGCTTCAAACTCTCTTTTTCAAGCTTAATTTCTCACTCTTTTACCACTGAAAATAGTTGGCAAGTTGCTATTATTTATCTACTTGATATTGGCAATTGTTGGGCAAGTTGTTGGCTAGTTTCTAGGGGTAAAATTTGTTGTTGTAGAAAATATTTACTACAACCATTTGGATGCTCTGAAAAATCTCTGAAAACATCTTTTTGCAGCCCTGATTCTCCATCGAAACTCGTGCTAAATTATTGGAAAGTTATTTATTGGTTCAGTGCTTCATTATCCAATAATTACTTGATAGTTTTGATGGTTATTTCTGTAGTAAATGATTGATTCCATTGCTGATATATATATTTGTTTACTGCTGTAATTTCAGACAATAAGCTTCACTCGCTTGTCCCTTTGACATTTAGTCTTGTATCTTGGTTATTTATTGTTGGCACCGATGGGAAAACCCAGGGTTCAACACTTCAACATCGCACCAAAAAAACCCTAACTACCGGCCCTTTGGACAACAACTGCGAAGCAGATGAAGTCTCACCCGAGGTAGAGGCAAGGGCGGTTGCAAGACTCAAGTGTCTACAACCTATATGGGACACAGATCTGTGATTACAACACTTAAAAAGGTACTTAGTAGTTATAATTCATCAATATTTACTCCGCAGGAGAAAACCCTAATTACAAAACAATGCAGTATTCACAAGATCTAATACATCAAGCACTTAGCATATAGAAATAGATCAGATATGGAATTCATTCACATCACTAAGCACTAAGCTACAATATCAAACTCATCTAACAACATATCGCAACACTAAGCATAAATCACAACAATCATATAAGAATCATAAGCACAAAGCAACCACAACACAGGATATACGTGGTTCACCCCAGTGTGGGGCTACATCCACCAACTCTTCTTATTCTTTATTGTCTTCTGTCAATATCCTTGCATGCACAGAGCCTCAGAACCCACTCCGCATAGGACAGGAGATCTGCGTGCATCTCGCCAGATCCTCTTTCCCCGAGCTAGGTTCAAGCACAGAGTTGTTCTTACAATTACTTGCACTCAGCCCTGTAAGTTCTCATCACACATTATGCATAGAGCTAGCTTGATCACATAGATCCAACTACTAACATCACTTGCACTTAGCGTATTTTCACTTAGCTTACATCTGACTTCACTTTCTCTCTTACTTACATCACATAGATTTCTATTTATACATTACAAAATGGGCCTAAACATGGGTAAACCCATGGGCCGACATCCCAGACCCGTTACATAAACCCTAAACCAAAAATGTCCTAAAAAGGGGTCGAGATCCCACGATCTTCACTTCGCCTTGCACTCCACCTTCGACCAGCCTATCGAAGTCCCAAAAATGGTCAAACAGTGAACAAGCTTCTCCAAAACTTGGTCAAGGGCCAACATGCCCCCAACACTCACCTGTGACTCGTCCCGAATCACTCTGATCTAGGTAACTTTGCCTCAAATGCCTCAAGCTTGGCTCAAGCTGCTTCAACCTGTTGCTTCACCAGAGCCTCCTGCTCGACAAACTCTTGAATAAACTTCTTCGTCACTGGTCCTTCCAAGCGGTGTTCCACTGTGGTGACTACTTGTTCTAGTTATGTAACTCATCCTTCAGTTTCCTCAAAAAGTGTGCAATCTTTTTCCTGCACAGGCTGGAGTCGTTGAGTCACTTCCATAACCTTGCTCTATATGGAATGGACCTACTACTGAACCATGCAATGTTCCTGGGACCTTTTCATCCTCTCGACTGTTGATAGAGGCTTCAGCTGTCCTTGCACTCATGTTGCTTGCTTCTTTGCCTCCTGGAGCTGGGACTCCAGTGCTCTTAGTTCAGGGTCCTCTACAAGACACTCATAAGTCTACGCACTTCAACTGCTGAGCTATTTACATTCTAAGGCCAATGCTTTGATTCTCTGGGCTGTGCTCCAGGAAGTTTCTTCTCTCTGGTCTCACACTTCCTGCGAGCTGCTTGGCATGACTTGTAATTCCAGTTCTTATACCCTCTATTGAAACTGTTGAATGGCTTCAACAAGCTTCACCACTTGATATTCTACTGGGTATTCTTCCATCTGTTCTAATCCTATCACAAAACGAAGTGCTCTAGTGACTGCTTCTTTCACTCCAATCTACTATGTGAGCAGTTGTTCCTTCTCTTTCTGGATCTGCGCTCTATCCTCTGCAAACTTGGCTTGGATGCCATCTTTTTCCCGCTACCCAACCTGAAGTTTCTCTATGGATTCCTCTTGTGCTTGCTTCAGGGCCTCTGTGGCCTGCTCTTTTTCTTCCTGAATACGAGGAAGGCAATCTTCGGTCGCATCTTCTATTCTGCGGAGCTGGTCAGGCTCATCTCCCAACTCTGTTTCTTCTGATGATGGGGGTGCAGTGGACACTGCGCGACTAGAGTAGAGGGCTTGTTGTACCCCTTTCAGTTATGTTTTGATCTGGTCATACATGGTTTCTTGCTTCGCTTCATTGCGCTATAAAATATCTTATGAGGTATCTGAGACAACGACGATGATGAGGTCTATGTCATCCATCATGAGTACTGTCTACATCTGTGGCCTGCTGGCTTTAGACTTTTTCCGCGATGTAGGTTTTGTGAGGGAAGCCTTTCTTGAATTCGAGGTCTCGGCTTCATCAAGAGGATCCCTAGGTAGTGTTATTTTGCCTTGCTTCTTCTTGTCTTCTTACCCATTATTCTCTTCTTTGTCTACTTCATCATCACCTCTTCCTCCTGGTGACTCGGAAGAAGTTTCTTCAAATGCGTTGTTTAGCTCTTGTACCTCTTCTTTCTTCTTCCTTCTACTACTGATGGGTGCATCATATTCTTCGCGAGTAACCATCAGACTTCCGATGAGGTCGGGGTCAGACAGTTCTACTTGGTCGACTGGTATAAGGAACTCTACGGGCCATTTCTTAGTGATTTCTTCCATGTCCTCCTCGGTGAGATTATAATAGGACTGGAGCTCTTCTTTACTTTCGTTTGCACATACAGTGATATAAATAAAATGCCTATTTGCGCGGAACTTCACAAATGGTCTGAACCTGTGTAGGGTGTTTGATGTCATACGAGGGAAAGAATCAATAGCCCTCTTCAACTACAGGTAGTAGGTGTGGAACACCGTGTTGGACTTCCATTGCTTCGACATGTCGCTTGAGTACCAGAGTGTGGTCAACTTCGTAGCCAAGGGTTTAGATGGCTCAATATCTGGGAAGGTCGCACCTTTCGACATCTCCCAAGCAATGAATTCTATGAGGATCAACAACAACCTAAAATGAAACTCATAGCCCTGATCCTGAGCTTCACGTCAGTCTTGTTCTAACTGGTTGACGAGGTAACTCGCCCAGTTCAATTGTAATCCTTCCACACATTTTCTCGCGAGGTCAACAATGAACCCTGTGACCTACGTGGGTCTGTTATTCCTTACTAACTTACCAGCGATCAACTTGCAGGCTAGGCACACTGCACCATTCTGAATGGAAGCTACCTTGTAACCTCGCTTCCCTTTTTCCACATCGTTGTAGGTATCTTTAATTTTTTGCGCCAGGGCATGATCTGCATCCTTCCCTGAATAAAATTATTGCAGGTCTGGTCCCTACATGCTTAATCTAATGATCTGATGGATAAGCACCAGATCAATGGTTATGCGCCTGTCTAGCCACATATAAACTCCATGGAAGTACAAAAGCAGGATTTTAACGCACACGTTAACCTCCTGGTGCCTTCCAAAGTGTGGTATCTTCATTACGTTCAGAATAGTGGACCTCATGATGTCCATCATCCATGGTTGGGGGATGATCTTTGACTTCTTCCCCTTGGTCTTGGTCAAATACTTATGCAGGGTGAGCATTCCAAAGTTCTTGTGGTCCCCCAAGTTGAAATCACTGATCTTCAATGTGATCTGTCCTAACTTTGGTCCTATTGCGCGTATCCCCTTCGGGAGGTACGCAGTAATCAAGGTGTAGTCGAGGTCCCTCGGGACACTGTCATGGCTAATCACGCCAGCCAGAGGCGAGATATAGTTGGGAAGGATGGATGGGATGAGCTTTGCATTCACCAAGTCATCAAGATGCTTGGTTCTTTTCTCGGTTGCAGCTCAGGATGGTCCAGATCCACGAGCAGTCGACGAGAATGATTGCACTCCTCTCGTTGATGAAGCTTGAACTCCAACAGACATGACCTTCTCAGCCACGAGGTCAATGAGGATCTCTTCGACAGATTTCTCTACTGCACTGAGGTCACTCGACATGCACACTCAAGAGTAGGTATCTCAAGTTGGTGATCAAATACTCAAAGTAACAATGTGGGTGGAAAGGTCTCAATAGGTACAACGCGATACTAATGAATTCTCTATGGGCTTAGATACTCACAATTCGCAAAAGTGTTCTTGGTGCAACGCTCGACGAGATAAATAGACAATGTAGTAACGAATTCCTCCAATGGACAAGAAAGCCTTCATCAATGTGATTTGATTCATTAGGGCGCGGTCTCAATGGTCCAATGGCGATCTTTCCAGCCATAAATGCATGTCTAGCCATTATGGAGCGTCGGGCTAACGGTCAAGACGCCCCCAATGGTCATATTGCTTCACCGTGGCGCAATTCCAATCTGCGTCGTTCTGATATCTCGGTGAAGTTCAAGTTTTGTAAGCCTTCCTTCTGTGAAGTCCTCTCTGGAACTTCCTGCAATTTTTCTAACTTTGCTTTCTTCTTACTGAGCTTTCTAGCTTTCTTCCCTATGATTTGAGTTACTGGGTTTCTTTTTCTATTGTTATTCTTATCTGTACTCAACATAGTAACTTCACGCTGCAAAGGTTCTGGGTGGAATACCTCTTCTCTCTCTGGAGTAGGTGCGCTACTCTCTTGTACAGACAATTGTTTCAAGTCTTCCTACATTCCTTCAACTTCAATGTCTAAGTTTCTGGTTCTTAGTAGCTTCGACTTGTCCTCTTGTTCTTTTATTAAGTGCGTTATTCTCCTAGCCATGAAATCTCTTCATTCTTGCTTTTTCTGTTCTAGATCTTTCGTTTCTTGTTTCCTTCGGATCTAATCTTTATCAATCCAAGATTTTCCTAGCACAATAGAAAATGGGGCATTGTTCTCAACAAAATTAACGACCTCAATTTCTTCCTCTGTCGAAGTTCCATGAGCACTCATAGGTGTTTAGGTAAGTCTTCCACATAGGGTGATCAACTTTCCTTTAAATAATCCTATTCCTCCCAATGAAGGAACCATAGCAGGCTTTCCCAAAATTTTCGAAGTTATTTTTGTCATAATATTCACCAATGTTTCCTCATCCAGAACAAAGTCTATGTCGAAGTCCCCTATTCTTGCTTCTATGCAGTCTTTCTCTTTTAACACCTCTGATAAGTTGATGTCTCTGTGATCATTTAGGGTTTATTTCATCTGTAATAATACAGTCTCTGATTCTTTCTGGGGTTCCATGATATCCTTAGTTTCCTAACCTTTCTCATTCATCTTTTCAACTTTATCAATCATTCGAGGGAAATCCAACACTTCATGGTCCATAGCTTTACAACAAAGACAACTAGGGCTTCTACCATGGAATTCCTTAGCAATATGTCCCGATCTTCTGCAACTATAATAGAGAATTAATCCTCTCTTTCTCTTAAATGATCCCCAACCTTTCCTGTACTGCGCACTGGGACCACAGTAGCCAACCTGCAAAAAATTCTTTATAGGATCCTACATCCATTTGTTAGTCCAAACACTCTTTCTATGCATAGGAATAACATATCTCTCACTATTTCTATCATATCTATTCATATCAAATATTCTTTCTTCTAGATGTACCCTAGTTTCCAGACTAGGACAAAATCTATTAGACATACCTAGATCCATTCTTTCGAAACAAAAATTTTCACTTTTCTTACCTTTCTCAGAGCACAGAGCTTTAAGATCTTACCTCTTTTCTTCAGGTTCGATTCCTTTCGTAGCACAAAGCTTCACAGTCAAGTAGAATATTATGCACTAAAGCAACAGATCTAAGCATAGAGCTTTTGTTTCTTCAGTTCCTAGCAATCACATTTTCAGGTCTCGACAACGGAACCATTTGTTGGCACAGATGGGCAGACCCAGGGTTCAACGCTTCTTCAACAGCGCACCAACAAAACCCTTTTGGCAACACCTGCGAAGAAGATGAATTCTCACCCGAGGTAGAGGCAGGGGTGGTTGCAGGACTCAAGTGTCTGCAACCTAGATGGGACACAAATATGTGATTACAACACTTAACAAAGCACTTAGCAGTTATTATTCATCAATATTTACTTTGTAAGAGAAAACCCTAATTACAAAACAACACAGTATTCACAAGATCTAATACATCAAGCACTTAGCATATAGAAATAGATAAGATATAGCATTCATTCACATCACTAAGCACTAAGCTACCATATCAAACTCATCTAACAACATATCGCAACACTAAGCATAAATCACAACAATCATATAAGAATCATAAGCATAAAGCAACCACAACACAGGATATACGTCGTTCACCCCAGTGTGGGGCTACGTCCACCAACTCTTCTTCTTCTTTATTTTCTTTTGTCCATCTCCTTACATGCACAGAGCCTCAGAAACCACTTCGCATAGGATAGGAGATCTGAGCGCACCTCGCCAGATCCTCCTTCCCCGAGCTAGGTTCAAGCACACAATTGTTCTTACAATTACTTGCAGTTAGCCCTGTAAGTTCTAATCACACATTATGCACAAAGCTAGCTTGATCACATAGATCCAAATACTAACATCACTTGCACTTAGCATATTCTCACTTATATTACATATGAATTCACTTTCTCTCTTACTTACATCACCTATCTTTCTATTTATACATTACAAAATGGGCCTAAACATGGGTAAACCCATGGGCCGACATCCCATACCCATTACATAAACCCTAAACCTAAAAATGTCCTAAAAATGGGCCTATATCCCACGATGTCCACTTCATCTTTCACATCGCCTTCGACCAGCCTGTCGAAGTCCCAAAAATAATCAAACAATGACCAAGGTTCTCCAAAACTTGGTCAAGGGCCAACATTTATCTTGTCTCGGGAAGGTGTAACACTCTGGTGCAAGTACCCAAGGATTTGGAAACCATCCTCCATCCTCGAGACTCATTATCAAAAAAAATTTCATTTAGTATCTTGACCTATAGGGGCTTCACTTCCATACTCTCACTTTCCACTTAATTTCCCCCTAGGGTCTCTTGGGACTCCTCCTTATGTTGGATTCTTCCTTCACAGAAGCGAGGGAGGGTTTATCTGAGGTGGTAGTGGGTTAGTTCTCCCACCCTTATCACCATCTAGTGGGTTGGGTCAGGATTTTCCCAACCTATAGTTTGCGCAATAGTAGGATTCACAAGCATATACAATTATGTATGTTTTAAACTTGACAAATATAAGAATAAAACTTGGATATAAAATAACATATTAGCTGTAGATATTTGATAGTTAAACACAAAAAAGGTATTATCTTATGCCTATTTGTTGATAAATAAACATTCCTCCATGCTAAATAGGTGTACTCATCAAATGGATCATAACAAATTGTAATTTATGGTCGTTGAAATTGGAATTTCTCATCAAAAGATTGTAATTTCTATAATCCTTGAATTGTGGTCTCTCATT
>ML819354.1:7859-22434 GCA_009831015.1 Picea engelmannii
CTCATCATCTCAACAATGGATCACCCCCGAGCTGGGACTGAGCTCCACCCCAAGGCAAGGAATTCTAGGCTAGGCTGAGGTTACAGGGAAACATAACAGAAATATCTGGAAAGGTTCTTCCCAAAGATGTCATCTTACGCCCACTACTACCAGACTCTCATTCACCACATGCCTGTTTCGCCCAGGAGTATACACCTTCACACGCACATTCCATCGGTGCTAAAATCTCTCTCAGTGTCTCAGCAACAGGTGAGATCAAGAAGTCTCAGAGCCTGTAGCTGGTGCTGGGCACTCTCTAGAAGAATCCACTTCCCAACAAACTCTTTCACCTGGAAAGAGTTGCTCACAGGCCTGACCACCTGCCTCTTCCAACCACAGTCGCCTCCCTCATCAGAAGAGAGTTCATACACAAGCTCAACACGAGCTTACTCTGGCCAGTATGCCACGTGTAGTCGAGCACTGCATGGCTGGAACAACCGATTGGGAAAAACAGACACGCGCTTCCCAAATAGGTTTAGCAATCATGGGATAGTCTCATGGTTTTGGTTTCGAGATTGTACAAGGGTATCCTTGTAGAGGTCGGATGGGTTCATGTTCAAACAATCGGGTCGAATGGAGAAGAATCCCCTCCACAGTTCATCTCAACTATTATATTTGCATGCACCAGGGATGACACTTGTCACCCTGGAAACTGCATGCGTTCCCACTACATGCATCCCTTTTGCACATTTTCCCCTTGCCAGGAACTTATGATAAAATAAAATACACATTTCTTTTTGGGAATAATATTAAAATATTAATCCCAGGATTAAGCCCCTAGGCTCAACACTTAGCCCCTTTTTCCACCTTCCAGCCCATAATCCCTTGCCCACTCTGTGGACGCTCAGTCCCCCTTCACTCATTCATCGTGGTTGGTCTGCACCTGGTGGTGTTTATATTTTATTAATCATTCCGCATACATACAGGTACAACAACAGGCTCCTGGCCTTCAATACTTAGGCTCCCTGGCCTAACAAACACATAAGCCTACCAACTTATACAAAACTTGGCTCACCAATGTATAGAACATGTTTACAATTCATTTAATATATCATGATTTGCAACGAGCTCGGTCTTGGGGACACTACAACCCCCCTCCCCTTATTTTTTCACTGTCCTCAGTGCAACTTACACTGTCTCTGCAAGTCTTTCAGAATTTTCAAAAATATGCGGGTACTCTGCCCACATAACTTCTTCATGCTCCCATGTCGCGTCCTTAGGACCATACCAGGTCCACTGGACCTTTACAGGCTCTATAGCTCTATTCCGGAGCTATTTTCTTTTCCTGTCCAATATGCACACAGGATGCACTTGTAGGACACCTTCTGGTTCCACCTAGATCATAGTCCAATCAATAACATGATTAGCATCAGGTACATATTTCTTAAGTAGTGAAACATGAAACACATTATGTATAGTCATAGATGCAGGTAATGCAAGCATGTATGCAAATGGCCCAATCCTTTCCAGGATCTCAAATGGCCCACAAAATCTTGTTGCCCACTTGGCACAACTTCCCAGCTTCAGGGAACTCCTGTTAGTTTTCACTTTCACGAAAACATGGTCACCCACTTTGAATTCTCTATGGGTTCTGTTACTATCATCGTAACTTTTCTGCCTGTCCTGGGAAGCTTTCAAATTCTATTTGATTTTTATCATTTGATCTTCCATCTCTTTGAGTAGTTTAGGTCCAACTATTGTTTTGTTAGCTAGATTATCCTAGCTCACTGGAGTGTTGCACTTTCTTTCATAAAGTGCTTCGAATGGGCTCATCTTCAATGACGCATGATACCCATTATTATAGGCGAATTTTACCAAATGCAGGTAGTCTTCCCACCTTGATGGTTTATCCATCACATACATTCTCAGCATGTCTTCTATTACTCTGTTCACTCTCTCTATCTGTCCATCAAACTCAGGATGATATGCTGTGCTAAAGTTTAGATTCGTTCTGAATCCTTTGAACAGTCCTTTCCAGAAATTCGAAGTGAATTTCGGGTCTCTATCAGACACAATTGTCTTAGGAATTCCATGCAAGCGTGTGACTTCTTTTAAAAATATATCAACAACCTCTACTACTCTGTGGGTGGTTTTCAATGGAATAAAATGGGCAACTTTAGTAAGCCTGTCCACCACCACCATGATTGAATCATGCTGCTTGTTTGTTTTGGGCAATCCTATGATAAAATCCATTGTTACCATGTCCCATTTCCACTCAGGAATAGGTAAAAGCTACAACAACCCTCCTAGGTGTCTATGCTCAGCCTTAACCTTTTGGCACTCCATACATATGGCGATGTATTCAACAATTTCTTTCTTCAAACTCGGCCAAAAATAATGGCTTTTGACTGCCGCCACAGTCTTTTGATATCCAAGATGTCCAGCATAAGTCATGTTATGCATCTCTTTTAGAATTACCATCTTCAATTCTTGGAAATTGGGTACATATACTCTGTTCTTATGCAGAAGTAAACCATCAGTTCCCAAGGTGTAACTTTCCTTGGTCTGTGGTCTCTCACGCTGTTGTAGCTTTGCTACAAGATTTTTGTACTGCAAATCAACATTTGCAACTTCCAAAATTATGTCTTTCATCTCAGTCTGATACATGCTAATGGTTGTAGCATGTGATTCGTGCACTTTTCTACTGAGTGCATCAACCACCTTATTTTCTTTCCCTTTGATTTTCTTGATATCAAAGTCATATTCGCACAGAAACTGCAACCATCTGATTTTCCTGGCATTTAAGTTCGGCTGATTGAATAGATACTTCCGACCGTTATGGTGTTTTCTCAACTCGAATCTCTTTCCCATGAGGTAATGTCTCCATTTCCTCAAGGCATGGATGATTGTTGTCAGCTCTAAATCGTGAGTGGCATAATTCTTATCATGTTCCTTCAACTTTCAGGATTCATAGCAAACTACAAATCCTTCTTGGCTGAGAACTCCTCCCATCCCTTCCTTACACGCAGCTGTGCACACTACATAATCCTTGTTTGGATCTACAATCTGTAGGATTGGAGCACTAGTGAGCAGTTGCCTAAGTCGCTGGAAGTTGCTCTCACATTCATCAGTCCACTAAAACTTCTTCTCCTTCCTTTGCAAGGAAGTGATAGCATGCGCTATCCTTGAAAATCCAACTATGAACCTCCTATAATAGCATGCCAGACCCATAAAGGATCTAAATTCAGCCACATTCCTTGGAACTAGCCATTCTCAAATGGACTGTACCTTTTCAGGATCCACAACAATCCCTTCTTCAGATATTATATGTCCCAAGTAATGGATCTCCCTTTGGTAAAATGAGCACTTGCTCATTTTTGCATACAGCTGGTGTTCTCTCAACACCTACAACACCATTCTCAAGTGTTGTTTGTGTTCTTCCTCTCTTTTGGAATACACCAGGATATCGTCCAAGAATACTATGACAAACTTATCCAAATAATTTCTGAACACTCCATTCATTAAGCACATAAAGACAACAGGCGTGTTGGACAATCCTAATGGCACCACTGTAAACTCATAATGACCGTACCTTGTTTTGAAGGTGGTTTTGCTAATGTACTCATCCTTTATTCTCACTTGGTGATATCTAGATCGGAGATCTATTTTCGAAAATATTTTCGCATCCCTCAACTGATCGAAAAGATCATCAATCCTTGGCAGAGGATACTTGTTCTTGACAGCGACCTTATTCAACTGCCGAAAGTCAATGCACAGCCTCAACGTCCCAAATTTCTTCTTCACGAATAGGACCGGGGCTCCCCATGGTGACACACTGGGGTGAATGTAACCTTTGTTTAGTATCTCTTCGAGCTGCAATTGCAACTCTTTCAGTTTTGTTGTACTCATTCTATAAGGAGCTTTCAAAACTGGAGTTGTTCCAGGCATCCAATATATAGAAAAATCGATGTCCCTCCTCGGAGGTAGTCCAGGTACCTCTTGAAATACATCCTTGAACTCCTTGAGTACTTCATGGTCTTCCAAATTTGATACTACATCTTGGGATGCTTCTTCCACCCTAGCTGCGAATAATTGACAGCCTTTCCGGTAACATTTCTTCAGCTGCATGGCTAAGATTTCCCTCACAGCCACGGCTCTGGGAATTCCTTGGACTATTATATGATATCCCTCTTCGTTTAGGCATGTGAACCTCTTATTACTACAATCCATAAGGGCATGGTGTTGATCCAGCCAGTCCATCCAAATTAGGCAATCATATGAGCCTAAAGGTAGAATGTTCAATTCAGGCTTAGTGCTCATTCATTTCACGTCCACTGAGCAGGAATTAACCAATTCAGTGACCTTCCTCTTGGTCCCTGTGGCTAACTGCACTAACCAAGACTTCTCATGTTTTCTCTTCATTATATGCAAACTTTCCACCACCCTAGGATCTACATAACTATGGCTAGCCCCTGAATCAATCAAAATAACAAGTGGTTGGTTGTTGATCATACCTTCCACTTCAATCATGTGCAATTGAAATTCTACTTGCTTATTGTCCAGGGCTGCGTAGATCCTTGTCATTCTGTTGTCCATATCCTCCACTGTTTCATCTTTCCAAACAGTATGTACAGTTCTCGCCTTACCATTTTTATGGGGACAATATCTGTACTTGTGGTTTCCTTGACAGTCCCAACACTAAATGGGCACCTGTCTCTGTCTTTGTGGTATCTCTTCAGTCATTATCGACTCTCTAAATGATGGCTTTCCCTAAAGACTATATCTGAAAAAGGATGGCTTGTCTCCCTTCTGCCTCTGTTCTTTCTTAATCATCTTCTGGTCATCCCAAGCCTTCCGAAAGGTAGGCTTTTCTCATTGTTGTTCATATAGGAATTTCGCCATTATTATGGTTTCTTCCATGGTCTTAGGATCATCATATTGAATCTTGTCACCAATGGAAGGTGGAAATCCACTCAGATACCTTTGAATTTTAACAGCCTCATCTTTGATAAATTGAACATACTTAAGTAGTTCTAGAAAATTCCGTTCATACTCATCAATGGTCATGCTGCCCAACTTGAGTTCGAAGAACTCCTTCATCTTTCTGTCATAGTTTCTTTTAGTCAGGTATTTATTTTTGAAATACCTCTTAAATTTCTTCCAAGTGACCTCTTTCTATCTGATGTGTTGCACATGCACAAACTGATCCCACCACATGAATGTTTTTCCTTTCAGTCGGTACATTGCAATTCTTCCTTCTGCATGGGTGGAATAATTCTGCAATTGAAAGTATTTCTTCATGCCAAGCAACCAGGTCTCGGCGTCTTCCTCCTTCTTATGTTCTCCATTGAATGTTGGAGGCTTAATCTTGTTCATCTCTCCTTTCAATTCCTCTTTTCCATATTTTCGATTTTTTCTTGTAGGGGACGGGCTTGAACTATTGTGTGTCTTACTGTCATAATGTCTTTGGGAGTGACTAAGATGTTGGTTACCACTCCTTGACCTACTTCTTTTCCCATGGGTTCTGCGACTCTCCGTCATACTTGAGTCTCTTCCTTTCTCGAGTTTCTTCTCTATTCTTTCCAGACTCTTCAAAAATTTTAAATTTAATGCACCCTGCCCATCCCTGACCTTCATGATAATTTGGCTATCATCTTGGTGAGCCTTGGTCTCTCTTTGCAATCCTTCAAGGATTTTCATTATGTGTTCTTCCTTATCCTTTTCTTTTCCATGCCCATTGGAGTTCGATCCTTTGACTCCCAGGTTAACATCCTTTCCTTCTTGTTCGTCTTCCATTTCAGGGTTAATCTGGACTTTTCCCCACTCCATACTCGGCGTTGGTTAACTGGAGTACTGACCTCCGTTGAACTCTGCACACACACTGTGCAATTAAATTCGAAGTTTTTCAGGTTATCAAAACTTCACGAATAATCTTCAGCATTAATAACTAATACCAACAAGAACAAAAGAAATTTTGATTCCAAATGAGTTTTCTAAGATTCTCGTTCAGCTCTGCAATTTTCGTGCTTTTGGAGCTTTCATTTTCGACACTTTGGGTTTCGAGGTTTCAGAGTCTCAGTACCGGATAACTTCATTTAACTCTCTGGGATAGACTCGTGGTTCACACAACCTCCCCTTATATGACCACAGTCCTACCTCCTATCGAGGTTTCAGACTTCCCAATGTCCAAATGCACATGTCCTTAGGATTCGCGATTCTCTGAATCCCGACGCGCCCTTCACACGTTAGCCCTCCTGGCTCAGCTCCTGGTCCACGTGACCTCTACCCTGTGACCACAGTCAAACCTCTCATCTGGGTTTCATACATTGTGAATCCAAAGTGCATAAACACCTTGTCACCATGATAACCGATATCTCGATGACCCAAATACCGATAGACGGCTCCCTTGTCGGGATTTTTCCCGATGACTCCGATGGTTGCCACTTGTCCACATCACCGACTCCACCGTGGCCCTGATGCTATTTCCTTATCCTGTTGAGATATCGCATTTCACGATTTCAAGTTGTAAGACTATCCTTTCCTCATGATCTCCGATTGATCCGAAATCGGATCCAGAAGCTTGACAGGGCTTAAAAACGCTCAAAAATGAAAGTTCTCAGAATCTGACGAAACCAAAACCATTGCATCCATATTGCCTTCCTAATTTCGGCAATATATTTACTTTGTCAAACGGGCTCCGTATGTGAAAGTTATCGCGTTCTGATCGAAAGCCCAAATAGGTAAAAAGTCAAAGGTCAACTGGTCAAAAAGTCAATGCTGATGACATCAGCATGCTGACTGTGCAGTAGATGACATGGTACTACTTGATTTGTCAGAACCATGAAAAGAAAACAGCACGCAAAATGGACGTCCGGAGCTCCCAGAAATGATCCGACAGCGTGTCCTCCTCAAAATCTTCTTTGCATCAAAATGGCTTTGGCTTGGCTTCTCTTCAGAATCATTCTACTCTGAATTCCCTCTCATGGCCTCAAATAGGCCTCTAGTCATGTTCTTCCATATCTCTAGAACCATGCAAAGAAAACGGCACGCAAAACGGACGTCCAGAGCTCCCAAAAATGATCCGACAACGTCTCCTCCTCAAAAGCTTCTCTTCATCAAAATGGATTTGGCTTGGCTTCTCTTTAGCATAATTCTTCTTTGAATTCCCTGTCATGGCCTCAAATAGGCCTGGGTTATATAGATGAGAAGTTGGTTGCTCATCTCCAACTTCCTCCCAAAATTTAGGCTCCAAAACTACCCAATAACTCCCAAAAACCATTAAAAATAGGCTTAATTACCATTAAAACCCAAAAATTGGTTATAAAACCCACTTTATAGTTAGATTTGGGCATACACCCCCTTTTTCCCAGTGCGCACCCCCTTGACAGGGTCATATGGTTTCATATGGCCAAGCGCTAGCACAAAGGGCTAAGCACTGGCCCCTCTCCATACAATACTTTGCAATATATTTCATATTGTAGTTTTTATATCATAAGAAATAATTTGGTGTATTGGCAAAAGACCATTTCTTGAGGTATTGGGCTTGGTGGTGGTCATGGGTTCAAATCCCATGGACCCCAAAAACAATATTTGAAACATGCCACTTCAACTGATGACTGGGTGCCATGTGGCTGCCCATGACTGGGCCACGTGGTATCTCCCCATTTGCCGAATTAATGCCACTTGTCAGTTATTGACTGGTCCAGTTGCCTGCCACATGTCTGCCTTGTGAGCGAACCTACCCAATCACCATCAGCCAGAGAGTGCCACGTCATCTCCTGCACAGTCAGCATGCTGATGTCATCGACATTGACTTTTTGACCAATTGGCCTTTGATTGGTGAAAGGTCAACTGGTCAAAAAGTCAATGCTGATGACATCAACATGTTGACTGTGTAGTAGATGACGTGGCACTACTTGATCCGTCAGGATCTTTTAATGACTTATGGTTGAATTTTAATTTTGCATGCGTTAATTAACCATTTGAGAAAACTTAGTGAAGAATGAAGAAAGAAGAGGAATTATAATATCCATATACATGTGTGTAGATCTGAAATGCAATAAAATACAACAAACCATAACACGCATATTGATAACGGAGTTTGGCACAACTTTGCCTAAGTCTCCGGGCCTTTTTCTCTATGGGAGAGGCTTCTTTATTTATTCTCAAAAGCTCAAAAGCACATCACTGCAATGCCAAATGGCTACAAGACTGATCTGTTCATGTTCTTCCAGATCTCTTGAACCATGCAAAGAAAACGACAGGCAAAACGGACGTCCGGAGCTCCCAGAAATGATCTGACAACGCCTCTTCCTCAAAAGATTCTCTGCATCGAAATGGCGTTGGCTTGGATTCCCTTCAAGATCATTCTACTCTGAATTCCCTCTCATGGCCTCAAACAAGCCTGGGTTATATAGCTGGGAAGTTGGTTTCTCATCTCCAACTTCCTCCCAAAATTTAGGCTCCAAAACTACCCAATAACTCCCAAAAACCATTAAAAATAGGCTTAATTACCATTAAAACCCAAAAATTGGTTATAAAACCCACTTTATAGTTAGATTTGCGCATAAGCCCCCTTTTGCCCAACATGCACCCCCTTGACAGGGTCATATGGGTTCATATGGCCAAGCGCTAGCCCAAAGGGCTAAGCGCTGGCCCCTCTCCATACAATACTTTGCAATATATTTCATATTGTAGGTTTTATATCATAAGCAATAATTTGGTGTATTGGCAGAAGACCATTTCTTGAGGTGTTGGGCTTGGTGGTGGTCATGGGTTCAAATCCCATGGACCCCAAAAACAATTTTTGAAACATGCCACTTCAACTGATGACTGGGTGCCATGTGGTTGCTCGTGACTGGGCCACGTGGCATCTCCCCATTTGTCGGATTAATGCCACTTGTCAGTTATTAACTCGTCCAGTTGCCTGCCACATGTCTTCCTTGTCAACGAACCTACCCAATCACCATCAACTAGAGAGTGCCACATAATCTCCTGCATAGTCAGCATGCTGATCTCATCAGCATTGACTTTTTGACCAGTTGACCTTTAACTTTTTACCTGTTTGGGCTTCCGATCAGAACACGATAACTTTCGCATACAGAGCTAGTTTTACAAAGTAAATATACCACCGGAATTAGGAAGACGAGATGGACACAATGGCATTAGTTTCGTTGGATTTTGAGCAATTTCATTTTTGAGCATTTTTAAGCCCTATCAGGCTTCTAGATCCAATTTCAGATCACACCTCCCCACAATAAGACCTTTTGGTCCCCAAAAGGTTACTGACCAGTCAACAAGCTCAGGATAGGCCACCCGACTTGCTCTCTGTCTCTGAACTCTGTCCTGTGTACCTGTCTCATCAAGATCAACTGTAACACAATCATGATAACTAACAGTATATTGTTAGCCATTTGAACCCTGTTACATATTACTGAAGCCACTATCATCCATGTAAAAAACATTGCTAATGATAGCATCAAAAAGATGACTGCAAATGAGTTGATATACTTGAAATATCTGCACGACATAAGCTTATCTTGAAGCAACTTATGATTGATTTTTCATTCAACAACCATATCTTGTTCTTGCTTAAGATCAATTACTTCATTTGAAACAATTATTGGTTTGTTGCATACTTGCACTGCATTCATAAACTGTTCCATTGTTTGAAGTGTTTTATTTGCTTTAACACGATGAGCATGAGCCACATAGTCATGACCTGCTTTAGTGAATTGATATTGATTCTTTGTCCTATAGAAGATTGCCTTACGATCAAATAAGTATGGACTACCTAAGATCATTCCACATTCTCTTAATGACACAACATCAAAAGTTACCTCGTCCACATACTTATATGAAATTGCAAATTTAATTGTGCACTATTTTGTTATGTGCATCTGATGATGATTGCTCATCCATTTAAGTGTGTAACGCTTATGATGAGTTTGTGTTTTTAACCCCAATTTCTTAACCAATTCTTCTGAGATTAGATTAGATTGACATCCACTGTCGATTAATGTGTCTATCTTAGAGTGTCGCATGATTACCCTTTATATGATCTGTCAGGATCTTTTAATGACTTATGGTTGAATTTTAATTTTGCATGTGTTAATTAACCATTTGAGAAAACTTAGTGAAGAATGAGGAAAGAAGAGGAATTCTAACAGCCATATACGTATGTGTACATCTGAAATGCAATAAAAGACAGTAAACCATAACACACAAATTGATAACGGAGTTCGGCACAACTTTGCCTACGTCTCTGGGCCTTTTTCTTTGTGGGAGAGGCTTCTTTATTTCTGCTCAAAAGCTCAAAAGTACATCACTGCAACACCAAATGGATACAAGACTGATCTGGTCATGTTCTTCCAGATCTCTAGAACCATGCAAAGAAAATGGCACACAAAACAAACATCCATAGCTCCCAGAAATGATCCGATAGCATCTCCTCCTCAAAAGCTTCTCTGCATCAAAATGGCTTTGGCTTGGCTTCTCTTCAGCATCATTCTACTTTGATTGCCCTCTCACGGCCTCAAAAAGGCCTGGGTTATAAATTTGGGAAGTTGGTTTCTCATCTCCAACTTCCTCCCAAAATTTAGGCTTTAAAACTACCCAATAACTCCCAAAAACCATTAAAAATAGGCTTAATTACCATTAAAATCCAAAAATTGGTTATAAAACCCACTTTATAGTTAGATTTGGGCATAAGCCCCCTTTTGCCCAGCACGTGCCCCCTTGACAAGGTCATATGGGTTCATATGGCCAAGCGCTAGCCCAAAGGGCTAAGCATTGACCCCTCTCCATACAATACTTTGCAATATATTTCATATTGTAGGTTTTATATCATAAGCAATAATTTGGTGTATTGGAAAAAGACCACTTCTTGAGGTGTTGGGCTTGGTGGTGGTCATGGGTTCAAATCCCATGGACCCTAAAAACAATTTTTGAAACATGCCACTTCAACTGATGACTGGGTGCCACGTGGCTGCCCATGACTGTGCCACGTGGCTGCCCATGATTGGGCCACGTGGCATCTCCCCATTTGCCCGATTAATGCCACTTGTGAGTTATTGACAGGTCCAGTTGCCTGTCACATGTCTGCCTTATCAGCGAACCTACCCAATCACCATCAACCAGAGAGTGCCACATCATCTCTTGCACAGTAAGCATGCTGATGTCATCAGCATTGACTTTTTGACCAGTTGACCTTTGACTTTTTACCTGTTTGGGCTTTCGATCAGAACGCAATAAATTTCGCATACGGAGCCCGTTTGACAAAGTAAATATACCGTTGGAATCAGGAAGACGAAACAGACGCAATGGCATTGGTTTTGTTAGATTCTGAGCACATTCATTTTTGAGCATTTTTAAGCCCTGTCAGGCTTCTAGATCCGATTTTGGATCACCATCCGGAGCTCCCAAAAATGATCCGACAGCATCTCCTCATCAAAATATTCTCTGCATCAAAATGGATTTGGCTTGGATGCATCAAAATTAAAACTCAACCATGACTCTGATGGCTGCCACTTGTCCACATTACCGACTCCGCCATGGCCCCCATGCTATTTCCTTAGCCTGTCGGGATATTGCGTTTCACGATTTCAAGTTCCAAGACTATCCTGTCCTCAGGATCTCCGATACACTGATTTTCGACTCTCTTTATATTTCTGACACGCATCCCAAATGATGGATGGTTTAGGTCAACCCTCAAGTTTCGCTACTTTACAAAACCATGAACCTTCACTTACTAGTACTTCGATGACCACATTCCCGATCTGGGATGACCATGCGACACATGCCCTCCATCTTTCGGATGGTTTGGATCTAAATTGGAATTTTCTCCCCTAGTCTCTGAGGTTTAACCTCCGGACATCTCCCGACAGATCCTACGGCTGACGGGTTTTCCGGTCGAGATCTAACGGCTCAGACAGTTCCTAACCAACTCGAAATTTTGCGTATCGCGATTTCCACATTTCCTATGTACTTCAAAAATGAATTTTAATTCCTACACACATTTTTCTAAATCTGACGGTTGCAAGGGCTCGCCTTCCCTTCCAAACAGATCCTAAGGTTCTAGCACCATTGGTGTAGAGACCTGTCTCCCCATGGTCATAGACCACACCGGATGTGGTTTCACTGCACCACTAAACCTCCCGAGCTTGTAAGCGCGGTCAAGTAACTACTTGACACACTGGAACAAACCAAGGTCCGAAATTGGCCATCCCAGGCCCAATTTCCTTCACATTCTCGGTCAAACGACCACTCCACTGGCCCATCTAGGCTCAGCGTCGAAACCTTGGCTCTGATACCAATTTGTAGTGTACCTTTTTGTTGACCAAGGCTTTTAACACGCAATATAACAATCTATATACACTTGCATTGGATTTACATAACACATACAATCCAGTATATACTCCACATGCATTTAACAATTAAACACATTCAACACAAAGTATTCATACGAATTACTACCATGATCAACAAGCAATTAATATACACAACGAAAAAAATGATTCATAATATATATACAACACAGTCATGCCAAATATGATAAGAACATAGTTAGACACTTATCTTGTAACAATGGTGAAATCCACCAACCAAATGCAGGCCTTCCACGAACCTCCCAGCCTTAGACCGCACTTCTCATCATCTCAACAGTGGATCACCCCCGAGCTGGGACTGAGCTCCACCCCAAGGCAAGGAATTCTAGGCTAGGCTGAGGTTACAGGGAAACAACACATAAATATCTTGAAAGGTTCTTCCCAAAGATGCCATCTTACACCCACTACTACATGACTCTCATTCCCCACATGCTTGTTCTACCCAGGAGTATACAGCTTCACACGCATAGTCCATCGGTGCTAAAATCCCTCTCTGGGTCTCGGAAATAGGCCATATCAAGAGGTCTCAGAGCCCGTAGCTGGTGCTGGGCACTCTCTGGAAGAATCCACTTCCCAACAAACTCTTTCACCTGGAAAGAGTTGCTCACAGGCCTGACCACCTACCTCTTCCAACCACAGTCGCCTCCCTCACCAGAAGAGAGGTCATACACAAGATTAGAACGAGCTTACTCTAGCCAGTATGCCATGCACAGTCCATCACTACGTGGCCGCAACATCGATTGGGAAAAACAGACACGCCCTTCCCAAACAGATTCAACAATCATGGGATAGTCTCACGGTTTTGGTTTCGAGATTGTACAAGGGCATCCTTGTAGAGGTCGGATGGGTTCATGTTCAGACAGTCGGGTTGAATGGAGAAGAATCCCCTCCATAGTTCATCTCGGCTATTATATTTGCATGCACCAACCAGGGTTGACACTTGTCACCCTGGAAACTTCATGCGTTCCCACTACATGCATCCCCTTTGCATGTTTTCCCCTTGCCAGGAACTTAGGATAAAATAAAATACACATGTATTTTTGGGAATAATATTAAAATATTAATCCCAGGCTTAAGCCCCCTAGGCTTAGCCCCTAGGCTCAACACTTAGCCCCTTTTTTCACCTTCCATCCCCTAATCCCTTGCCCACTCTGTGGACGCTCAGTCCCCCTTCACTCATTCATCATGGTCGGTCTACACCTGGTGGTGTTTATATTTTATTAATCATTCTGCATACATACAAGTACAACAGCAGGCTCCTCGCCTTCAATACTTAGGCTCCCTGGCCTAACAAACACATAAGCCTACCAACTTATACAAAACTTGGCTCACTAGCCTATAGAACATGTTTACAATTCATTTCATATATCATGATTTGCAACGGGATCGGTCTTGGGGACACTACAGTATGCCTCGACTCTAACATTATAATATCAATCCTTGGGGAAATTCCCTTAAGGATATTCCCACCAGCACATAAAATATAATATTATTCCTAATTTCATTTGAATACCCATGTCTAATATTTTTGTTGCAGCTAAGAAGAGGAAAACATAAACCATTCAAATGTAGGGGTTCACAGAAGAACAATACTTGTTACTAATATTAATCATTCAATGCAAATTTTAGTCATAGACTCAGACATCCAACCACTCATTTCAATTCTAGTACACAGGGTATATGAAATGCTTATCTATTACATTTGATCACTAACAAAATGAATCTCAATGTTCACCTTTCCACCCAACCATAGGCTCAGAGGAATTCATTCTTAGCTCTTTATCCACCCCCATGCCAATCGATGATATCACTAGGGAACTTTTACAATTTCTCAGAGATCCTTTCTTTGTCATAGCCTCTGCAAGGTTTATCACATGCTCCCTTAGCATCTAGCTTGCGACCTTATACTGATGTCATGTTTTCTGCAGACTTTGAGTGACCCTTTCACTTGTTCTCTCCTTTTAACCAGAACAACTTAATCCTACAGTTCTTCTTTAGAATCCAAGAGTCTCGTGGATTCTCCTATTTTCTCTCTAAATATACATGTCTCACACGCCCCTGTGGGCATGGTCTCCTTATTATCTTCTTTCGTGTGAATTCTTCCACACCTTTTTCCACCTCAAGAAGGTTCTACGTATGTACTCTTCCTTATGTCAGAAGGAACTCGTGTCAATATGGGCCTGCAGGAAACTACACTCTTTGGTACTTCA
>ML819354.1:123536-135603 GCA_009831015.1 Picea engelmannii
TACAAATACAAATGGGGTTCAACATCAGGGACATTACAATTTTTCACTAAGGCAAAGTTTACACCAATGCAAAATTTTCCCTCTTTGTCGTATAAGGAAATTTTTGGTCCTTTTGCATGACAAAGGGATTTAATTTTTCAACTGCAAAAACAAAGGTATATACAGATGTTCAATTTTCTACAACCGAATAACCTGTAATATTTCATGTAATATTGACCTCTTTAGTCTATAAGATAAATTTTGTTCTTTCTGCATAGAAAAGTGTTTTACTTATCTAAATGCATAAACAAAGGTATAAGCATATGTAAAAATATAAATTACACACTCTCCAAGTAGGATCAAACAATTTGGATGTTAACAAACTCTATATTTTCTATGACTTATTCCCTTTAAATTTTCTTTTATATATGAGTTAATTTTTTGTTGTTATTTTTATGTCATTTTATATGTATCATTGGTTGGTTGGAATTCATTGCCCTTTATTTCTCTCATATCGAACCACCCTTTGATTAATCAAAAGTTCATGAATCTTTATGCATATATTTTTGGTGTGTAAATTCACTCCCAATTGTAAAAACATGTTAAAAATATTGTAATCATCAATTTATAACTTAAATATTAAATGATGGAGGATTAAAAAGACTTTGGGAATGACGTTTCATATAGTCAAATTTAATGATTTGTCCATTTGGTCTTAGAAGATAATTTTTATCCTTTACACACATCAAATGTTTTTTTTTTGTCGAAAATGCCAATCTAAGGTTATCGACAAGTGTAAAATCAGTAACTACACATTATTCAAGTTGAACCTGTAAATTTGGGTCAAAATTGAGACAACGTGTACATTTTATACCAAGGTTTTTTTTCCCTCAAATTTACATGAAATCCCAAATCTAGGTGCATGACAACAACTCTTACGTTCTTCAGATTCACTTTAAATGGAATACGTAAATTTATCATTTATATATACATCCATATTACAACTTATAAACAATTTGTTGAGCTACATGGAAGCTTGGGAGTGCATTTTAATTTTGTAACTCATCATAGTTTGGATCTTCCAAAAAATGCAGCAAACTTTCTCTCTTTCATTTAACAATCATTCTAAACTTGCAATTGCAAAATTAGTAACATGAAAATGTCTAATATAATAGACCACACCCCCAACAATTTTCATAACTCAAATATAAGGTATAATACAACCTTTACTTACCTTTTACAAACAAGTTGTGCATTTCTAGGGTTTTATTTGGTATTTCTTGTCTATTTTTGCACACGAGAGTCTTGTATGATTGCAATTGAAAAAATAAGTATATAGGATTATATAAATTGACTTAACCAATTATTTGCAACTTGAAAAACTTGAACTGAATGAGTTTTGAAACCTAGGTGTGCATTTTAGTGTAGCATGGTGTGTATTTTTATCCAAGGAAAATTTACACCAATGCACATTTTCCCCTCTTTGTCCTATAAGATATAAGTTTTGGTCTTTTTTCACAGCAAAAAATTTAAGGTGTCCAATTGTAGAAGAAAAGTTGTAGACATATGTAAAAAAATTCTAAAACCTTGTAACTTGTAATATTTCTTGTAATATTAACCTATACATTCACTTCTGTGTGTAGGGAAGTAGTCTGCATGCACAAGAAGCACATAATTTGTGTGTAACGCCAGAATGGTTCTATGCATAGTAGTGAGTTGGAATACATGCACAATAATGTTGTGTTCTCAATATGATTTTGTGCACATATGCAATCTATTACTTCCACTGCTATAAGTTGTGTCAAGTGAGGAAAGTTAATGTAGTGCGATCCAAATTTGATTCGTGTGACTTACTTCAACTATTTCTGCATAGAAAATGTTATAGTGAAGAATCTGAGCACTGTAATTTTAGAGTGGAATTGATCAACAATAATTTGGGGATGTTACAAATAGGTATCAAGGAACTTTCTTAAGTGCTGGTAACAGGGTACATTAGAGTTTGGTATTAGTACACGAGAAGTTGATATTTTTGTGGCATGTCCCAGCCCAGGTGGCTGGGGATGCTACATATCCTACTCATCCTTTTCTTGACCAGGAATTCTCTACATTGTAGATTCAATCATACCTATATCCACAAGGAAATTCCTCAAATGATCGAATTAATATAACATGTTGTTTTTTCATCCAACTATTCCATAGGACTACTACATTCTCTGGAGTGAGTTGTTGATCATAAACTTGTTTCTCATTTCCATGATGATGCTTCACACCTTGGCCTACATATATTATCACATATATTTTGTCAATATTTTCTTCATAACCACTAGAAGCAACAATGTTGGGTTTGAATGGCACAATGTGTCTTGATTCTCCAGGATTAGGTAATATATACCTTCCTAAATAGGTATGTACAACCTATAATACTCAACATCCTTCGATACTGAAATACATCCCCAAATTCAACTGTAATACACCTATTTCTCCCAACTTGTAATTAATCGTTAATTATGATCACTATGTTATGGCATGTGAAGAAAGTAACTGTATTATTGTTTAGATTTCCAATCACTGACTATGGGGGTGAAGCCTAGAATTATTGGCCATGATATCACTATGTCAAAATGACCCCAAATTATCCCCCGGGGGGCAGCTCAATTGGCAAGTGTCGTGATATGGCGTGTTATGTTCGATGAGGTTCCAAGTTCAAATCCCCCCGACTTACCCGTGCCTGCGGAAGGGGCATATGTATGGCACCTGGAGGTTATAGTGGTAGCGGTCAGAATTGACCCCGTGTCACGCGAGTACGAGACCGGCCCAGTTGTCGATTCCGCCAGTCATTAAAAAAAAAAAATGACCCCAAATTATCTTTGTTCAAATAATAAGCCCCATCCTGATCCCAAGGAGAAATATTTAATGAGAAAATTATCATCCTAAAGTACCAAAGAGTGTAGTTTCCTACAGGCCCATATTGATAGGAGTTCCTTCTAACATAAGGAAGAGGACATACCTAGAACCTTCTTGAGGTGGAAAAAGGTGTGGAAGAAGATAATAAGAAGACCATGCCCATAGGGGCATGTGCGACCTGTATATTTAGAGAGAAAATAGGAGAATCCACGAGGCTCTTGGGTTCTAAAGAAGAACTGCAGGATTAAGTTGTTCTGGTTAAAAGAAGAGAACAAGTCAAAGGATCACTCAAAGTTTGCAGAAAACATGACATCAGTATAAGGTCACAAGTTGGATGCTAAGGGAGCATGTGATAAACCTCCGAGAGGCTATGACAAAGAAAGGATCTCTAAGAAATTGTAAAAGTTCCCTAGTGATATCATCGATTGGCATGGGGGTGGATAAAGAGCTAATAATGAATTCCTCTGAGCCTATGGTTGGGTGGAAAGGTGAACACCCAGTTTCAGTTTGTTAGTGATCGATTGTAATAGATAATCATTTCATATACCCTTTGTACTAGAATTCAAATGAGCGGTTGGATGTCTGAGTCTCATGACTAAAATTTGCATTGAATGATTAATATTAGTAACAGGTATTGTTCTTCTGTGAACCCCTACATTTGAATGGTTTATGTTTTCCTCTTCTTAGCTACAACAAAAATATTAGACATGGGTATTCAAATGAAATTAGGAATAATATTATAGTTTATGTGCTGGTGGGACTATCCTTAAGGGAATTTCCCGAAGGATTGATATTGTAATGTAAGAGTCGAGGCATACTTCCTTAGACTACTTCAGTCCTCTTGAACCCTTGAATTTAGACTCGCATGTTATTAAATTCGAGATCTATGGATGGAGGGTGCCTCATTCAAACCATTTTTCCATGTGACTGGGAGCTCATGCCCACGACCCTAACCAAATCAAGGTTAAGTGTTGAGAATGTAGCCTCAAAACTTGTTAGGGAATCCATATGACTAGGACCTTCGAACAGTTCTCTAGGTTTGAAAGGAGATAAGCTATCTTGACTTTGGGAATCAGGGGGACTGGAGCTTCAGGATGTTATAACTTTACTACATGCAAAATAAATCGAAGGAAACCTGCAGGTATGGTTACCATAAAGATTGACTGACATCTAGCAGTTTCCTTAACTGTGACCGTGGGATCTCTCCCATAATTAAACCTTGATGAGCTTCTTAGTCGTGAAGTAACACAAACCATAGATCTGAGGATATTCAAGATCTCCCCTGATCGTTGTATTGACGTTGTGGTCATTCGATGTTGATCAACTCTAGGATTAAAAATCAAATGAAACAACCAAACCCATGAATGTCAAAGTCGCAAAGCGATGGGGACCGTCGATCCAAGGATACTTCGGGATATCTTTTGACCATTGGATCTAGATCGTGTTCATTCCAACACTGACCACTCTTGGAGTAGAAAGGAAATTAAACAACCAAATCCCCGAATGTCAAAGTCGTGAAGCGACGAGGATCGTCGATCTGAGGATGCTTCAATATCTCTCTTTACCACTGGATCTAGATCGTGATTAGTCCAACATTTACCACTCCAAGAGTAGAAATGAAACTAAACAACCAAACCCCAAAACAACAAAGTCACGAAGAAACAAAGGCCGTATATCTATGGATAAACGTGGACTTATCTCGACCATGGGATAAAATTATATTGGGAGGTTTCTAGATGGAGTTCGGACTTCAGAGCTCTAGGCGATTTCACAGGTAGGAGAGGCTGGATTCTCCTAGAGGATGTCAGTCTTGAGTGACGTGGCATGCTGGCATCACCTAGGGTGATGGGACCTGTGTTCGACATGCCACGTTTCAGCTTGATTCATTCTTTTCATCGAGATTATATGCCAATTGGAACATGAAATGTGTCTCCCATTGACAGGGCCATGTGTCAACTTTTTCCTTTTTCGTATGTCAACCACCTGGCACATGCTTGCTTGGCCTAATAGCCGGTGGAATATCTGGGGCACTAGGATTTTGAGACTTTGGAAGAATTGGGATGTTGTAATGTTGGGGTTAACCGGCTGAAGGCTTGGACCTACCTTCGCATTTAACTCGCCACCATGTGTAAGTGTGTACCCTTCGGAAGTCCGAGGTTCCAGAACTCTCAAGGTTTGGAGTGGTATATTGGATAAGTTGAAATGGGACAAGGCCCATATTTACTTTCCCACTATTGGAAGTTGTGAGAATAATTTAAATATAATTAATTAACTAAGTGGGACCCTCTCAATAGATTTGGAATTCGAGAGTTTTTTGGTATATTTATAAGATCATGAGGAGTAAATTTCACCGATGACTGGAGAATTAGGTGCTTATCAAAATTAATACTACTAGGTGCTTATATTATAATATGATTAATGAAAGAATAAATTGGCAATGTTTAATTAAATTAATAGGCCTATAAGAGCTAGACAAGCGTCAACCTTGATTTCAGAAAGTCTTTGTATTCTATGTTGAGGTGGTAGGCCAGATGATAGGGAGCCACATGGATGTCACATGATGACGAGAGACCCTAGCTGGTAAAGGCTTATAGAAATTTGAAGGGCCATACCTTTTAGTGTAGATATTGGATATGTAAAAACTTATAGTCGCTGGAAATATCTTGATGAGAAGAAGATGATGGAGGTAGTTGGAAGAAGATTTGAGATGGTCGAGAAAAAGAGAAAAAAATATTATACCCCGTCCCTTAAAAGGATACCTAAGTTGTTGGGTGTGTGACATTGAGACSAGGAACATATCCTATATGATTGTTGCAAAKATTTCACCAAATAAATTCTAGATTCTTTTAATGCGGGGTCGAACACTTTTATGKCTTTTGGATCGTGTCGTTGATCCAATCTTTCCTCTTTATGTKCTTGTGTCTGGAATAAATAACATTGACACCACTGATCTCCTTTCATATGCCTCTATGTAGGAAACATMGTTAAACACTTTCCTATTGAAGTCAATAGTAAATATTTCATCTAGCTCATTTGTCCCTTTTCGCTAGTGCTATGGATCCTTACTTCGATTTGGTGAGCTGAAACTCAATTTTTCCTCTTGAAATTCATGGTGAAACTTATAAAGTGGAACTATGGAGTTTTCCATAAGGAGGCGATATGCCCATAACATGGCCCATGCATCCCAACAATATGTGGTAAAAACCAATGTAAAAAACCATAAACATATGTAATAAAAAAATTGTAAAATGGTGTGGCTTTACTCATCCTAAAAACTTTTGCAACAATTATTAAATTTGGTATTAATAATTTGATCTCTTATTATTATTCTAATCATTCTAGTTACCATTAGTTACCATTTTTAATGAGGAGGGGGCATTTTTTTCCATGCAAGGAAATTAATGATTGAAATCAAAATCCTTCGTTTATTATGACAACCAAGAATATTCAGAACATATGAAATTGTGTCCATTAAAAGCCTATTTGTAATGAAAAACCACGGGCATAGTTACAAATATAATTTAGTGTTCTAGTAGTAAATGCTTCATAGATACGTTGTAATTATAAAAACAATTTAGGTTTTTATTAATAAACGCTTATTAGTCTTATAAAAATAAATTAGGGTTTTAGTAATAAATGTTTCTTAGGCTAGTATATCTTGGATTTAAAAGAATTTAGATCTGATGGTGTATATCTCAACTTATGAAACATTTATTACTTTGTTGAAGGACATTGGATGCCATTAAAATGTGGTTAGGATAAGATTTAAAATAAATATATTTAGTTAAAAATTATTATTTTAATTATGGCTTTGAGTTGTTTATTTTTCAACTTAAATAGATGTGTATTAGAATATTAAAAATAAGTTAATTTTATATTTTATATTTAAAAAAATTATTTTTGTTTATTTAATACTAAAAGGTGTTATTATTTTTTTATTTTTTTTTGTTTGCTAATTTTTTTTTGCGGGACTAGAAGGACTAGCCTGTGCCTAAAGACGACTAATCTTGAGGGAATGAGTTTTTTTATTTTGAGTCAATTGATTCAAATGACATCATGGATTTAGAGAAAAACTTAAAATGTTTAAACAACTCTTTTTTCTATTAAAATACATGTGTAACACACGCAACAAATGGCAATGAAAGCATTATTTAATAGATTATGTTATGAAAATTCAAAATAGATTAAACTAATATTTAGTATTAAAAATTTTATTTATTTTATTAGATACATGTATTTTTATTTTTTTATTACATACATGTGTTTATTTTATTTATGGCACTAAAGAGTTCATTTCTAGATTGCAAAAGAAAAAAACAAATATTCACCTATAACTATATGATAATCATAGAATAATCTTTCATTTCCCTCATTTCTTTGTACTTTCTAAAAATACCAAAATATTTTGTTTAAATAAATCATACAACATAGATAAATTTATAAAAAAAAGTAATGATTAAATAATAAATAAATAAGATATGTTTTAATTATTTTTTACTTAATTTTTGAGAAGAAGAACATTATAAAGACTTATTTCTTTGTACTTTCTAAAAATACCAAAATATTTTGTTTAAATAAATCATACAACATAGATAAATTTATAAAAAAAAAAGAGTAATGATTAAATAATAAATAAATAAGATATGTTTTAATTATTTTTTACTTAATTTTTGAGATTATAAAGAAGTTATTTTTTCCACTAAGAAAATTGTATTTTATTATTAGAGCTCAAATAAGATGCATTTCAAAGGTAAAATTGCACAGTTCAATCATCTTATCTCTATGTGATATCCTTCTTTTCATTTCTTAATTATACATAGATCTATCTAATATCATCATGTTTTTAAAAAAAAAAATAACAAATCAGAATATCTCAAATAAATTACTAAAGAAAATAAAAAAAAACATAAAAAGTGTGATTTTTGTAAGTTGTTAATTAAATTTTAATTTAATTTTAATAATTTTTTAATGAATTTGAACTCATGTTGTATTTTTTGGGGGGACAGGAAAGGTGGGGATGGGGACGCTTCTCCCGGATGCCTAAAGCTCACCCCAAAATTTTGCAGGAATGGCAGGTTGGGGATGTCAATAGGAAACACACACACACACACACACACACACACACACACACACACACACATATATATATAAATATTAAAATTCACCATAAACATTTGTACTTGCTTCAAGCTTGTAAGCATAAGAAGTTATACTATACACTATTATGCACATCCCTTACACTTGCCAATACTGAAAAAACTCAAGTAATTTAAAAAACGGTCGCGTAACATTTCATTATTGGCTGCTAAAGAGAAAAATGCAATTTAACTTTAAGAAGCTTAAGTGAGAAATGTCTCTATGGCAGTTTTTCTTATTAGTATTTCTTGTTAATGAAAATTATGTTAAAACATGAAAGACATTCGCTTCTCAATAGGCTTTGCAGATTTTTATGGTTGTGTTGAAAACCACTATAAAACACTTTGGTTGTGTAAAGAGATTAGATTCATATATCAGATTAAGAAGGTGATTGAATAGGAATTTATTCAAACATTTAGTACCCAATCGAAGTCATGACTATCTGATTATTTTCACAATGCTTGAAGTTGGAATGGTGGAAGCATCATAATTGAATGATTCCTGGAAACACATGTACAATATGTAAAAACTAAGAGGACAAAAAAAATGAGAAGAACAAGAGAAGTAACCATATGGATCAACCCTTTGAAATGTTGCATTTATTATTTTTTTGAAATGGAAACTTTGCTTGTTGTAACCTTGTTTCTGAAAATACAATATTTAAATCACCAAAAACCCAAATCAAAACCCATGTTTTGAGCTACAACTTTTACGACACATTTAGATTCAGTGCAATAAAAAAATAATGGATGGAAAAACTGATCCTATTGTCCAGTCATCAATTTCCATGATTTTCAAGAATGAAGATATATGCCTAGAGTATCCTGAAAATCTGCCCAAAAAAATCCCTAAAATCAACCTAGAACAATATCCTCAAAATATGTCTGGAACTTCTTGGGGACGAAGAGCAAGTCCCCGAGTCCCCAACTAATTGGGTAAGTTTCTTGGGTTTTTTGGGGGCAATAGCTAGTGCAACATAGATTTGAACCATTCTTTTATTTAGGATAATTTGATTGCTTATGTCTTGTTTTAATTGTATTTTTAAAAAAAAACTATATATATGATATATATGATTAATGTTTTTATTATAAATACACATTAGTATTATTAATAATATTCACCAAGTATTATTAAATTTATTGGATGTAGCAATCCAATAGTGTGATAGTTGAAAATAGTTATTTTTCTTTTTAAATTTTAGATATTTTCTAGATTCTATACTAGTGTAAATATCACTGTCATGGTGAATTGCCTATATATTTAATTATTTAGATTTCTATCATCTAAATAAAAAAAATTCCACCATATTAACAATATCCTATTACAATATTACATCAAAATTCACAAAAGTCGAAGTGCCAAGGAAGAGATGAAGCCAAACTGGTTTAGGATTTAAGGTTCTTCAGCCGCACTACACCGCATTGCCCCAACACCCACCCCGCTGGGGCTCATGTATCGTAGGGAAGGAGGGCCGAATGGCACCTCCTACATCCAGGCTACCATGAATGGAAACTCTGCAAAAGGTTTGAAATGACCGACCTTTGAGCCCCCACCAGACTTGCGCTTGAAACTCCTGGCGGAAGGAACCTTCAAGGATCGGGAGATGCACATTGATCCAGAGAATGTAACTATCCCAACTACTGCGTCAACTCCCTATATTCCATGCAAATGTATCCCTCAAGCGCCACAAGCCCCAAAATACATTATCATCTCACCACACATAGAAGAGAAAAAGCAATATATGAGAGACTATGCCCTGGTCGGAAAATTCCTAGGGATATGGCCTTCTGAGCACGATATAATCAAATGGATACAATACTGGTGGAAGGAAAAAGGACACTATGAGCTACAACTGGGTTCCAAGGGGTTCTTCACAATCATATTTCACAACCTCGAGGATCGCAATCGTATCTTTGATGGGGGGTCGTACTTCTATAACTCGGCAGGACTCTTCTTAAGATTCTGGACCGAGAAGTTCAGCCCTGAAAAGGAGGACTTTTCCCATGCACCTGTATGGATTATACTATACTCTCTCCCCTAGGAATTATGGCTAGTGGAGGTCTTAGCCGGCATAGGTAATACCATAGGCATATATGTTAAGTCTTCTGAAGCCACCAAGTAGAGGCACTACACCTCTTATGCGCACATCTGTGTGTACCTGAACATAACCAAGCCACTCCTGGGATCCATAATACTTGAATATCATGACGAGGACTGGACCCAAACCATCGACTATGGACACATTTTGTTCCGGTGTAGGAAATGCCACGAACACGGTCATCTTTTCAGAGAGTTCCCTCTCAATATTGCTCACAAAGAAGGGAACCCAAAAAGTGGCGTTGCTCAACCAGCAGGGAAAAGAAGACAAGGAGGATGAAATCAAGCAGCCCAAGTAAGTAAGGATCCTTCCACTAGTAATAAATTTGCAATTCTACAAGATCAAGTAGAGAATCCCATAACCCTAATAAACCCTAATGAACCACATTTGGATAATCACCCTCAATCTATTATCCAAGGGGATGAACGGCCCTCACAGGGTAAGGATTCATATCATCCCTCCCTATATGCGGCTCAAGAACAATAAGACTTTCTAGAGACAAAGGATGGGGATGTGAAAATAGAGTTAGAAGAGCAAGAACTAGCCTAGGTGGATCTAGAGCACCTCGAGCACGTGTACAGGCATAAAAAACGTTACACCATACGTAGGGATCAATTATGGAAGTTGCACAAGGTATTTCTCAACTCCTCAGTTGGATCCTTAGCTCGATCCAGCAAAGGTCTGGGAATAGAGGGAAGTCAGTCAAAAAATCAAAGTAAAACTCAAAAAGATGAAAAGAAAAGAGGAAGGAAATCTACCAATAAGATCCTACAAGAAATAGGCCACTTCATGGTAAACTCAGGGAAAATCCACCTAATCTTGGACATATTACCTCCTCTCCCCACCCCTCCATCATCATGAATATTATCTCATGGAATATCAGAGGCGTCAATGGATGTAGCAAGCAAAAAATACTACGAGATCTGATCTTTGCAGAAAATCCTGACATAGTACTATTGCAGGAAACAAAATGCACTTTAGAAGACATCGAGAGGCTACTTCCCTACTATTGGAAGCAAGGGGAAGTGGCTTCAACTGTAGCCATAGGCATAGTTGGAGGATTGACTATCCTCTGGAACACCAACTCTGTGTTGTTGGAAAATTTTCTCACCACCATGTGGTCCATTACTGCAGATTATAGGCTTATTGGCTCTAACAAGCCAGGACACTTGACAAATGTCTACGGCCCAGCCAACCCAAGAGATAAGCAGGACTTTCTCAGGAACTTGGAATACCTATCTAGTCTAATTCAGCATAACAGATGGATTGTTGGTGGAGATTTTAATATCATCCGTAGTCTGGAGGAAAAAAAAGGAGGATCAAGACACCTGGATCAGGACTCCAATGACTTTGATAGCCTCATAAATAACCTCCACCTTATCGACCTGGAAGCCTTCAATGGAAACCACACTTGGAAAAATTGAAGAACTGGATCACACCAAATCACTTTCAAACTAGATCGATTCCTCATATCTAACTCCCTTATGTTGGAAGGAACAACTCTGGAAGCTAGTATCGTGAACATCCCCATCTTGGATCACTGGCCTATCCAACTATGGTTGGATGTTCCAGCCACACCTGGAAACAAACCCTTCAGGTTTGAACAATTTTGGCTCGACCATGCCAATTTCCAAGCAAAAATACAGGACTGGTGGAGGGAGGCAGAGGTCTCCCACAACTCCAAAATGTACAGATTTAAGCAAAAGTTAAAGAACCTCAAACAAATTCTCAAACTCTGGAATAAGAAAACCTTTGGCAATATCTTCGACTCCCAAAAGCAATTGTCAGAATAAATGAGCGAGGTTCAAAATCATATTCGGATGTAGGAGCTCATGAACGAGCTAAAAGGTTAGGAAGCAAAGGTAAATCAACAGCTAGAGGCCAGGAAAAGTCAAGAAGAGATTTTATGGAAACATAAATCATGCATCCAATGGCTCAAGGAAGGGGAAC
>ML819355.1:5875-47516 GCA_009831015.1 Picea engelmannii
ACATTTCTTCTATATGTATAACCAGACTCTTTTTTTTTTTGTCTTTGCCATTTGCAGGTTAGGTGGAAGATGAATGGAACAGGGGATGCGTGGGGTCTTGTTTCCCTGCTAAACTCACTCTTTTCTTTAGGGTTTCTAGGTAGTTTTCTTCATGGGGTTTCTGTATCATTTCTGGGCTATCTTTGGTTGTTGAAGGGTTGTAAATATAGAGTTTTAGTGGTTGTTTGAATTTCTGGGTGGGTACATTTCTATTCCTAAGTTTGGTAGGCGGGTAGGTAGGCTCTTTAAGGCTCCAGATTGTGAACACTGGCTCTGATACCATGTGTAGAGTCCGTAAAATACAAAATTTGATATAATTTAAGATATAATTCCTTTCAAATTAAATAAATAATTCAATCACCAACATATAAGCAAAATATTCAGCAGAGATTAAAATCTATATATAGCATGAAATAACTCAGTCATTCATAAATTAAAATACTTGCGTCTGATGTTAAATCCCGCTGCTTGGTTTGGTCCAATGTTGAAGTTGAAACTGTGTCAAACACTGCCCAAAACAATGTTTCCTCCCTGCCAGCTAGGAGCAGCCTGTCCGGCTCCCTAGCTCCAGAATACCGTAAGGATATCCTGGCCCCCATACCCAAAACCCCCAGCAAACCGGTGCCCTCCTGCTTCTGGTTCACAAAAAACCCATAAAACAAATTCTCCACACAAGAAAAATAAGCACCTCAGACATACAGTCTTTCCCCCTTCCAATAATTCTTCCTCCCCCAAAAATCCCCTCACCGACTCTCTTCCCCCTCATTAATATCTTATCCCCCTTCATTATTATCTTATCCCTATATTTAATGTCTTATCCCCTCCCGCATACGTAAATCATTTAATTAAACAAATAAAAATTATTAACCCTTTTAAATTTATTACCCATGTCATTGAATGTGATAGGTAATTAATTAATTAATCAAAAGTTATAAAAATTAATTAATTAATAAATATTTAATTATTAATGCCAATCTATGTTTAATTAAAACCATGTTAGGACAATTAATTACCTAATTAATTTTACTTAATAATCCCTAAGCATATATTCAACCAGGGTTGTTACACTCAATCTCTGCACCCTCTGGATGTAGTATCACCTCCCTCTCTAGGAGTGCCTCTACATACACTGGAACTGTTGCCATGCTAGTTTTCTCAACATCTCATGTCCCGACTCATGTACTGGGATTGCTACACCTGCTCCCTCTTAGTCTCATAATGTGTTTACCTCCTCTATTGGATCTACCATAGTTGTGCTACACTCGTTCTTGATTCGCTATATCCATGATCATTGGAACTGTCTCTGCTATTTGGCATGGTCCCTTCCTGGGAGGTACATTGCTCCTAGAGACTTTCTGTCTCTGAACATCATGTTTGGAAATGCCTCTCCTTGATATCATGTTGGAAGGTCTTTCCCTCCATGTCTGCCTCCTGCGACCGTCATTATGGCTCCTTCTCAGAGCTATTACCCGTGACCTTCCTCGAATAAGAAACAAGAACAACAAAAAGCATATCCTAGAGGAGATCAATTTATCTTGTGCACAACCATATACAATGATCCTTCAAATAATGTATTCTACTATGACCAACACACATCCATCATATACTTGATGTCATACAACTACCCACACACATCCAACATATACCTGATGTCATACGACTACCAACACACATTCATCATACACTCGATGTCATACGACTAACCATGTTGATTTTCTAGTGTTAAATTAAACAAGCACAATTTTCCGCAAGTGATATTTTTTTTTTGTTTGCTAGTTTGTCTGTGACCCGTGGAACTAGCCTGTGGCTTGAGAAACCACGACTTAGGGGCATCTAAGTTGTCAAAATCACCCGGAGATCGTACCCGGACTGAGCCACACCAACCTTTAACATGGTTGGATTTTTTGTCCCCGTAGGTTTCGAACCAGTGACTTAACATCACAGAGTGCCTTAACAACACACTCCATCACCGACTATCCTACACCTTGGGGACTTCCGCAAGTGGTAATTACTTCCAATGATATACCATATTACTTTAGTAAACACTAGAATTTCACTAAGTAACTCGGAAAATTTCAACTTCTTAGTCTCTTCCTTAGATCACTTATCCCACCTGTGAGAGAGAAAAAATATGTGGGTCTATTGTTGTGTCTTTGAAGTGTCTTTTTATAGTAATATTAGATTGATCCAAAAATAAGACACGCCTCTTTGAAAATTAAATGAAATTTTCTTTCTTATAAATAGTTGGAGAATACCTTACCCAAATATTAATTTGGTTGTAATCCATCCACATAGTATTTGACTTTGTTAAATTGTTTCTCCATAATTCATGTGATTCTTTGCATAAATATAGGTAGAAGTAAATATGCAGTACATTCCTCATATTTAAGTGATTAAACATTTTTACTAGAAATTACTGCCCACCATAATTTATGGAATTCTTTCTATAATTTAGGTAGGAGTAAAAAGTAAATATGTTGTACATAAAGTTTGTAACAACCCCGTAAATTTAACACTTCCAACATTTTACTCTACTCTCATTTTCTTGGGCCCTCCTGCGAATGAGTCAAGCCTAGTCCCACTTTGATACCATGCTGTTTTTCTTCATATGAGATATGATCGATATATTATTACAATTATGAGTGTTCCATATATAGGGAACATATGGTGACCATCCATGAAAGGATGCGTCCCTTGGATAATCAACAATTGTTTATTATTTTCATTTACTTATTATATATAGTATTTAATAAACAATAATTATATTATTAATTATTAATTATTAATCTAAGAGAATGCCTTCCTAATGTTGTCCAAACATCAATAGATAAATCTTCCAGGTTACTACAAGGTTGAGGAGACAATGGATTCAAGTAGTCCATGTGCGTGAGAGAATGGGAGTAAAATAGTTTAGGTCACATTCAACATAAATTCAACAAAGTAACGATGTATAAAAGAGTAAGAGGAAACCACTGAAAAAGATCTAAGAGGTCGCTTAAATATATTTGGGAATGCTCTAGAGGCATGAGTGAAAGTTAGGTTAGTTGTTGGATGAGTTAATTTCTTTGTATGAATCATATTGTGGGTTTTGATCAGGAAACCACATGGATTCTCCTGTACCGCAAATAGTTATGGGAAAAAGGCCTCTTTGATCCAATGGGTCATGTTCATAGGGGTGTTTAATTACAAAAAAATTAGTATTATAGTTCCCACACCTAAACTAAGGTAGGGAAAATAAAGTTCAAGTAAATCCCTTGAAAATTTTGCTCAAATAGAGTTGGGTTTGTTGGAGACCCAAATTGAGAGATTATCGAGATCAAATCAAGGGAATGAAACTTGAGGATTGATCAAGTCACTTGGAATATACTCCAAAGTAAGAACCCAAAGGGTATAGCAACACCAAACATTCCATCGAGGGTCATTCTAAAGGGACAAAGGCAAAGGGAACTTCATCAAAGCACTAGATATTATGTGGATGAACCACAATAGCATTCATATGTTAGATAAAGTGACTAAAGGAGAGTGAACTGACACTAGTAGGTTGTCATAAGGACAAGTGGAAGGCCATTCTTTTCATCCATGGGTGGGTCATTTATTGTTTGTGTTGTTCTTTGGGGATCCCCACTCCAAAAATATTTGACCCTTGGGGACTCCCACCTCAATTTATTTTGGACCTTGGGGACCCTCTGTATAAATGAATAATTACTTGGAAATGTCCTTTGCATCCTCAAAATCAAGAAGATACTATGTTGTGTTAAAGGTCTCTTGTTTCCTTGCCCATTAACCTTTTGAGAAAACTCATCTAGGCATTATAGGCCTTAAAAAGATTCCTCTTTGTGGCATACTTTCTTGAGCACCCATGTATTTTCTCCAAGTTCCCAAGGAAGAAGGGAGTTTTTGAGGCCCCAATAAAGGACATGCATCTTTAGGGCTACAAAGGATCAATGATGGCATGCCTATGAGATCTACTATGTGTAAAGGCCCATGACCCCTGCTTAAATGTAGCTTATCATCAAAGGATCCCACTGATGGTTGAGATAATGCTTGCTAAATGCATATCGAACCCACATCTAATATTTGTGAAAAGGTGTGGGAAAGAAAGTGGTGGGGCTTGGTTTGTGGTGAATGGTCAAGATCTAATCGACAGGGTCCAATCTACAAATCGCAAATACCTGTGCAAGTTTGAGGAGGAAAAGGTAAGGGGTACCTAAACTACCTCGAATGATTTAGATTTATTAAGTTAAGATAGATCAACAATTCATATGCACTTGTACAATTCATTGAGATCTTTGTTGAAAGGGTGCGTAAAGTACTTTGAATGGTTAGGATCACCTTTGCCCATCCAGTTCAATAGTGAAAATTCCATCAATGAGGGTTCTTCATATAGTGTAAAGAATTGTGGGGCTTGACAAAGCCATGAGTGACGAAGATTTTCCCTGCAGTTGGAAATTGAAGGTCAATATCTATTTGAACAAATCTTGGTAGATTTGTAAGGGTTATATTTGAAAGACCATAAATAGTAAGGATCGCCCCCACTGATTCAAATCAATGGTGTTTGATCGATTAGCGAGAGTTATTCCTCTAGTGCAAAATATTGTGGTGCATAAGGAATCAATGATGTCCAATGAGAACCAATATCCCTCTAAATATTGATATTCTAAATCTCTTCGTCCAATAAGAAGGTGACACATTTATAGGCCCATCCCATGATTGGTAGTGTTTGCACTAGGAATGAGGAGAACTTGGCCTTAATGACTACATGTTGGGGAGATTTTCAGATTTAAATCATAGCGATGAGGCCACTCTTTGTTAATTTGGATAATTCTTTGGAGAGATTGCAAGATCTAGTGAAAAGTAGTAATTTCTCTATTTGCAAGCGTTTTGATAATCAAATTTGACATTTTCTAGCGCAATTTGAGCCAATAGCTCAAGCTGTCATATGGGTTCTAACAAATATTTTGGTAACTTTAACCATTCACCCCCTCTTTGAATTTTAAACTTTGAGAATAAAACTGGTATACATGCCAAGAGTTAAGAAAGTCGTTTCTCAGTCCAACGAGTCCTTTACTTGTTCCTTTAGCTGTTGCTTTGACTTGAGAAACACCTCTTTGAAACTACCCCCTTTCTTGAACTATTTTGTTGGAGAACCAGACAATTAATAGATCAAAGCCACTATACATTACAAGAAGAGGTTGTGTATAAAGACACCCTTACAACATTTAAGCACAAATGGCCATAACTCAACATACAACAAAAAACACAAGGATTACAAATGCTTTCATAATAGATCGACCCATAAGACCATCTATATATAATACCAAAGTGTAACCAACTCCCTTGAAGCAAGGAAGACATGGTCCACTTTGATTGGTTAAGTTGCATAACAAACTCCTTAAATTTTGTTTCGACCTATGCACTAGTGGACTACCTTGGTTGATGCAATCGACCAACAAAATGCTTAGTTGACTACTTAATGGACCGTTCATTAGACTCTCCTAGTCCACTATCCATTGATTGTCTCTAGAAGTTCTAGAGCTGTGATGAACCTACTTAGCTTGTTGTTCCAACACCCACAATCAATACAACACTCTGTATATTTAGAAGGACAAATTAATTAACCTTTACACCCTGCCATAATTGCACCTTCCCGAAGCCCAAACCACAACCCAAAGTTTCACAAACTTAGCTTATGTTAAAGGGATTTGTAAAGATGTTAGATACTTGATCATTTTTCCTGTGATAAATAAAAGAAACTACTCACTTGCAACATTTCTAATAGTCTCATCGAAATATATCATTATTGGCATGCGTAACTACTTTTTCATCCCCTTTCAACCACCATATGACCTCTAACTAATTGGAAACTACAAAGTCAAATCTTGATTTTGACCAAAAATGGCTAGTGCATATAATACCTCCAAAAAGTGTGTTTTGACTGTGTGGATGATACCCCCAAAAGATGAATTGCTCCTTCAAAAGGCTAATTTTGATTGTTTTTGGCTAGACTCGCTAAAATGATAAGTTTGTTATAAGGACCATTCTAAACCTTAATTATAGTTGCTAACTGTGCTTTGCTCATCTTACCCACTATTTTGAAGACCATGTCAAGGGGGTTTAACCACTATTTTCTTTATAAATAAATCCTTTGAGGTCACTACATCCATCATTCATCCATTCATAGTAAGATTATGTTGTCAAAATTCTTCCAAAATCTTGAGGACCTCTTTTTCTTGAAATAATTTCTTATCTAGGTGCTTTGCTCACACACCAAGGAGGGTATCATACATACATTAAGGAAGCCAAGGAACCATCCCAAGGAGGGGCTTTGGAGCCCATAGTCTTCATCAAGATCTCATCACATGTGTCATCTTGGCCATATATCTTCGGTAACACAGTTATTCTTTCATTCTTTTTAAACTTTTTTTTCATGGTGTAGTTTTCATTCATGCTTTGTGCATTTTATTTCATGAATAATGTGAGTTTGAGAATGGTAGATGTAGCTTAGAGTTAGGGTTTCTAGCTCTAAAAATCTTTATTTCCTATGCTTGATTCACAACCATAAAATTAATGTTGTTTGCACACCCTTGTCACAAATTGCACACAACAGATTGTCAACTCCAATGGGGAAAATAACTATTTCTTCTTCCCTAGTTGTGGGTGTGTTTTATATCCTTTATCCTCTTCATTTATTGTGAAAATTTGGGAATTTTCTTTATATTTATTCATGTTTTGTTTGTACAAAAGTTTCCTCAGTGAAAACCTTCATTTCTTCGTCATGAATAGGGCTGCAACTTCCTCAGTTAGTTTCAAGGGCACTTTTTATCCCCTTTTTTTGCACTTGTTCATTGTAGAAATCACCCCCAATTTTTGCATTCATCCAATGTACTTTTTTGAGGGGTTTTCCACACTAATTCAACATAGCGACAACCCCCTAGTTCTGCACTGCCATTGTGGATTTTGGAGTACTTTTTTCAATTATTCTAGGAGTTGATTTTTTTTTTTACATTTATGGTTTTGTCTTAGTCCGAGTAGTCATTTTTTAGGGTTCATTAATCCCTTTAGGGTATTGGTACCGTATTGCAATGCATTCTTTAAGAAATAGTGTAGGTTGAGAAAACCAGGGTTTTTAGTAAATTTCATTTTTAGGTTTTCTTTTGGTTGCATTGCATCTTTATGTTTTGGTATGCTTAGGAAATAACCCTAGCTTGCTTGAATAGTTTTTAGATGTGCTTCATTCACAAAAACAAAAAAATTGGATAAATAAAAGCCTCCTTTGTTGCATTAGTACTTGTCCTAGGGTTTGGGTTTTTGTGTGGAGTTTTAATCTTTTCTTTTTTCAGCTTGCTAGTTACCTCTTTTCCATCTTTCAATGCTTGCTTGTTTGCTACTAGAGTAGGAATTTTATCTCAAATTGAAAAGTTTTCCGGGTTAGAGAAAAAAATCTCTCCTGTTTCTTGTTATCGCACAATCTATACTTTCCCAAAGCCTAAAGGCAAGTAGGTCAATATTAACGTAACACTAGGGTAATTTTGTCACTGTCACCCCAACAAGATACCCTTTTCTGTTTAGGAGGAAGATGACTCTACTCAAAGGGAGACGTCCCAGGACCTAGTGGGTTAATGAAGGGAAAAGGAGTAAAGGTGTACCACCCCTCTCTCTAGGTCACTCTCAAATTAGTCTCAAGTCTTGAAGGATGAAGAAAAAGGATAATAAATGTACCTTCCCCTTACCAATACAACAAAAAATGTTAGGGAAACAATAACTGATAATAAATGCTTCAAAAAGACTTCGATTTTATAAAAATGATTGTTGCTAATCAATATATGAAGCAAATGATAAATAAGTGGCAACAATAATCAATCATGACAATTGTTGTAACATCCATAAAATGCACTTGAATAGACAATATAGCAAGGTATTTTAGGTAGCAAAATGATATCACTTTGTCTCATGCAAGATCTAGATATATGTTAATCAATAAGGGTTGCCTCAACCAAATGAACAAAAACAAATTAAAAAAGATGACAACAACAAATAGATTTCAAAAATGTAATTTTGTAGGGCAGTTAAACACACTCTAGCATTTATTGATAGTGATCCGCCTAGTACAAATTCTAGAGATTTATCAGCCAACTAATTAGTTTTAACAAGATGTCCCAAATAACTGTAACAACAACAAAACAAGAGTGGTGACAACTGCAAGAAACCTTAAGAAATTCACTTTGTAAAATGCAATTTATGCACACTTTAACTCTAGTTGATAGTACTTTGCTTCATGCAATTTTCTGGGTTGATTTAGTTAGCTTGTAAACTAAAATGGGCTTCTATATAATGGTTGTAGCAGTGTTAGTCACAATAATAAGTTAGTACTTTTAAACTAGGTTAGTAAGTTAGTAGAATAGCAAGTGAAGTTTGATTGTAGGCTGGTAGTCTTGTCAAAGAAGTGAGGAAAGAGGATCAATGCCTTCTTAGGGTAATGGATTCAAAGATGGTGGCTTCTTCTAAGGCTATGAATTAATGATAATGCACAAAAGTCTAAGAGGGAAAAAGTCTAGGAGGAATAGCAACTTAAGTCCTCTTAGATTTTGACCTCATGAAAAAAAGTGCTAGGGTGTCGGCACTTATAGTTCCTAGCACCTTTCTCTCCTTAGTATTTTTATGGAGTAAAACTTGAGAAACAATAACCAAATGCAAACCTATAGAGTGCTAGCACTTTAGGGCTCTATGGTTTCACTAGTTACTAGATCAATTTAGCGAAATCTTGACAAATAAAAAGTAAGAAAGTAGCAACTTAAGCTTCTTACTTCAAGAATTAAATACACCATGCAATTTCATAATCTTATATGAGCAAATAAAATGATACAATAAACCTTTCAATAGATGAAAAAATGCATATTCTACTTGCACCGAGAATAATCATGAATATACCATGCAAGAACACCATAAAACTCCAAAAATTGATCTAAGTTGCAAAGATAAGCCTTAACCAAGAGTGGTGCCTCACTATTTCAGCCAATAACCCTAATATGGCGCAAATTTCAGATATCCTCTTGTCCAATGACAAGTTATGATGAAAAATTAATGTACTTTTTGTTTATTTATACCAAATCAGACCCTAAATTAATTTAAATTCAAAATTGCTGGGCCGACCTGGCCAATTTGTTACAAAAATGAAATTCTGAAAAAATTAAATAAATTTGCATCTAAAATCTCCTCAAAGGGTGATGTCATGCCCTTCTAAGGTGACGTTGAGCCCCATATGTGGAGCGTTGAACAAGGAAAGTGGAACGTTGGGCCTCTAGAGGCCTAAAATGTTTCCCACACGTGCCACAAGCCTCATAAATGCCTCCAAAGATGAAACCCTAGCTCTGAATGACATCTAGGGATATCATGGTGACACCTAGGATCCTCAAGGGATAATGTACAAGTGGGAGGATCATAAGACCTTAGGTTTAGGTCTTCTACAGTGCCTCCAAAGGTAACGTCCTTCCTTCATCCAGTGCAAGTCTTCAATCTCTTCTTACCCCTGGTCGGGGTTTCAACATCCATTTGTGGGCTTTGAGCCCCCATGAAGGTTCGAGCTAATCATTCCCTCATGTGTCCCTGTCCATCAGGCAAGGTCCTGCAACAACAACAAGTACACCCTCTAGGGGTTCATAAGTCACAAGGATCATAGTATGTAAATCACATCTAATAATTGAATTACCCGGACATGTGCATCAAACCCCCTTTAACCCAAAAAAAATTCTCAAATATATTATGCAATTTGACAAGTTAGTTTTGGAGAGGGTCTTAGGGTGTCCTATTAGGCTAACTTCTCTTAAGTTTGGGGTGTTTCCCAGGTGGAATCTAGTCCAAGTCATGTAAGTGTATGAGGTGGCACGAGGTTAATATTTGGGCATGGGGTGCATGTGATAACAGGAAATGTAAAGTCTTACCTATGGGTGCCTTTGTAGAGGGCGAGTTGAACCTTGTCATGAGTGCAATGTTTTCCTATCCCATTCATTGCCTTTTAGTCTTCGCTTTATTTCTTTTGATCTTTTTCTCTTGTGCTTCAAGGAAATAGTTGAGGGTCACTGTCCTTTCTTGATGACCAGAGGTGACAATGTTATCCACAAAAATTTCACGGAAATGAGAAGGATGACTCTTGATGAGACCCCCTTTCTCTTGGCTATGCCACCAAGAGCCACTACCTTGGTTTGGTGACCGGATAGGTGGTAATGTCATACTGCTACATTCTCATGGTCATAATAGGTCAGCTCGTGATGAGACCTCCTATCCATCAACTAGTACCTTGAGTGTTTATGTTATCTTGTGGGTTCCCTTTTCTTAATCATAAGCTTTTCATTGCTTTCTTGAGGATCCCTGGGCGAAGCATCTCGAAGGTTTCAAAATTGGATTTTAACTCTTTCCAAATACTTTTACCCTTTGGGCCTTTATTCCCTTCTTCCCACAAGGTAAGGTACAACCCTTCCTAGTGTAGCCAATCCCAATGTCCAAACAAGGATAAGGGAGATGGAAGGAATGAAAATGGAAAGTGGTAAATATGGAGGGAACATACGATGACTTTTCACAGACCCACCCAGTAGCAACCCATCCTAAAGGGAAATAAACTTACTAGGGCACCATGTCACCCTTCCAAGTATGAACAAGGCAAAGAACATTATTTCCAAGCAAACATCATGAAATGAAGAAGGATTCAATACAACATGTTCAAGTGCTTCAAAAATCAGAGTGATACATACCAAAATACTCCTACTCATTACCTCATGGAGCAAGACTCACTGCTACTTCAGGACCAGGCTGGTGTGATAGATATTACTGCTGGTGATATGTGGACTGCACTGAAGAGAAGAGGGGCCCTTCGGGGCCATGCTCAAGTCATCTGACTCTCGATACTCCATGTCTAGGACTTGTGGGCCTCGAGACATGATCTCCTTAGTTATCCCTAGCCTAGGGGATACCATCTAGCTCCAACTCGGGGACATATGCTCATCGTAGAGTGCATGATAACCTTAGCACCTTTGGTATGAACCGTGCCTATTAAATATCAACAAAATATATCATTAATCCCTATGGTGGTGATATCACCCCTTCATCCATATATGATAAAATAAACAAATAAGAGCATCTCTAGTCTAGCATATGATTATGAGCATACATATATACATAATGAAAGAAGACAATATGAAACATGCAACTACAACTATTCTAACATGATATGTAATGTTATGTACAATGGATGTAAATGCCTACCTACTTCTACTTACCTTCTGGTTGAATGTTAGGTATATTCATATAACTGGTGAAACCATCGTAACAATGCCTCATAATACCTGGCTATGTGCTTCATCATAAACCAAAACATTGACAAGTTAAGCACAAAAATAACATGAGTTAGAGCATGTAGCATATCATATGAAATTGTAAATTCTAGCTCATGGAGGCAGGAGAGAGGACAAAACTTTACCAAGTTACACTTCTAGGGAAGTGCTCAATCCATCTCAGAAAGGGATTGTGAAAAATCAAAGGCTCAAAAGACTAACTCAAAGAGTTTGAAGGTTGGATACCTTGGACACATCCTGAGATCTGGGGAGGGACTAGCAAGAACCTAGAGGATGATTGGGAATTTTTTAAGGGAAAGCCGAAAGACTGATATAATGCGATTCTTCTTAAGGAATTCAACCTACCCTTGAATTCTAAAAGAAGGTTTTTTCCTGGAGAAAACTTGGTATAAGAGACATGTTTCCCAACTACATCCCTAGTGACATAATGATGTAAAGTGATTGGTGGGAATTGGACAACCTTGTCACAAGTATCCTGCTTGAGGAAAGAAACATCCTCACCCCTATCAAGATACGAGCACAATGGTGATTGATAATCTTCTTCATAGAATAAATCCGAGTTCTCAAAGGAATAATCATCAAAATCCTCGAGGTATGACTGAAAATCATCAAGATAACATTGTACTAGGTCATCCTTGGGTGTTTGGAAAATATCTGTAACCATACCATCTCCTTGTTTCCATATGTGAGAATCAATATCAATCTCATATGATAGTTGTAAAGGAAACATTTGGAAATGAACCTCAATGTCATAAATGGGATCCCCATCATACCCAATTAGATCCCATTGACGTTTCCTGACATGTATGAAATCATCAACATTATCAACCATGTCATTACCTTTATCATAACACGAAGGTCTTAAAACATCCAAGGGCTCCTCTAACACTTCTTCACTTTCCAAATCACAAAACAAAGAATCTTCAAAATATTAGAAAGGGAAACAACTTACCATATTCATTTCTTCCTGTGTAGGAGCGTCGAAGACTTGGATGAGTTCATCAAATGGAAAATAAATCATCAATGCCTCATCCTCGCGACTTTCCCATACATCTTCAACTTCATAATAAAGAGGGTCTAGCTCGTCCAAGGATTCCATTTCTTCTTCACCTTCTGAATCATAGAATAGGGTATCATATAAAACCTAAAAAGGAAAGTGACTAACCTCATCCTCTTATTTTTGTGCAGGAGGAATAGGATTTCAGATGGCTTCATCAGAGGGAGGAGCACACATTAATACTTCATCGTCATGTTTGATATTCAGGCTCTCCCTCTTCAACCAGGTCCTCATTATCCTCGGTAGAAGCATGAGTAATTTTTTTCTCTTCCTCATGGGATTGGTAACCTTCATTAGGATCCATCTCCTCAACCTCTTGTTGGTCGATGACTTGTTCCCACATTTATTGTAATTTACTAACGAAGATCTCAAGGAAATCTAATCTCTCCAGACTAAGAGTATCTAGGGTATCTTTGGGGTCATCAACTTTGATTTATGGAGTAAAGAGGTGTTCTTCCTTGAACAAGGAGATATTTTCCTCGATTTGTATAGCCATGTGATAATATTCTTGGATTGCTCTTTGCCCTTTTTCATTGAGTAGAAATCCTAATTGCACTATGATTGCACTGGTATAGAGGTAAACGAGGTACTTGTCTTCAAGATGATGGCTTCTAGGAATTTGTTGTAGCAAATTCTCATACCTAGTATGAAATTCCTTGACAGTCTCATTCTTAGTTTGTTTCATGTATTCGAGTCTTTTTATTAGCATGTGGATATATTCTAATTTAATACCCCATTTCTCGAGAAAGGTTTCTTCACTGGTCCATAGATGTGATGCTAGCATCAAGGAAATCATCATACCATTTCCTAGCATTTCCATGAAGAGTGGCAGATAAAAGTTTCATTGCCAAATATTCAACATCATCATTGATAGGGTGGAGTTAAAATAAATCCCAAAAATCATCCATGTGATCCTCGGCCCTAACCCCATCATTACTAATGAATCTAGGGAGCCAATTTTCATACCTCAGAGGCAATTGTCGAGGGTAACCCGAAATTTCACTCATATCCAAGGGTTTAAAATTACCCGGGTTCCATTGACGAGCCATGATTGGATTTTTTGTTATTGGAGTCACCAGATAATCCTTCTAGGAATCATTAAAGGGAAAAGAGGGAATCACCCTTAGTGGAGTCTCCAGGTAAGCTTCATGAAGTAAAGGCTTTGGGAAAAAGGCTTACCAAAAAAGTGTTGTTCGAAAAAAATTGACTCGATGTTCCCCAACAACGGCGGCAAAAATGTTATCGCGCAATCTATACTTTCCCAAAGCCTAAAGTAAAGTAGGTCAAGATTATCCTAACACGGGGGTAATCTTGTCACTGTCACCCCAACATGATACCCTTTTTTGTTTAGGAGGAAGATGAATCTACTCCAAGGGAGACGTCCCAGGACCTAGTGGGTTGATGAAGGAAAAAAGGGTAAAGGTGCACCGTGCCTCTCTCTAGGTCACTCAAATTAGTCTCAAGTCTTGAAGGATGGAGCACAAGGATAATAAATGTACCTTCCCCTTACCAATACAACAACAAACGTCAGGGAAAAAATAAATGATAATAAATGCTTCAACAAGACTTCGAGTTTATAGAAATGATTGCTGCTAATAAATGTATGAAGCAAATGATAAACAAGTGGAAACAATGATCAATGCTGACATCTGTTATAACATCCATAAAATGCACTTGAATAGACAATATAGCAGGCTATTTTAGGTAGCAAAATGATATCACTTTGTCTCATGCAAGATATAGATATATGTTAATCAATAAGGGTTTCCTCAACCAAATGAACAACAACAAATTAACAAATATGACAACAACAAATAGATTTCATATTGGAAGTTAAACACACTCCTTTAGCATTTATTGATAACAATTTGCCTAGTACAAATTCTAGAGATTTATCAACCAACTAATGAATTTTAACAAGTTGTCCCAAATAACTGTAACAACAACAAAACAAGAGTGGTGACAACTGCAAGAAACCTTAAAAAATGCACTTTGTAGAAAGCAATTTATGCACACTTTAACTCTAGCTGATAGTACTTTGCTTCATGCAATTTTCTGGGTTGATTTAGTTAGCTTGTAAACTAAAATGGGCTATTATATAATGGATGTAACAATGTTAGTAACAACAATAAGTTAGTACTTTTAAACTAGGTTATTAAGTTAGGCTAAGTTAGTAGAATAACAAGTGAAGTTTGATTGTAGGTTGGTAGTCTTGTCAAAGAAGTGAGGAAAGAGGATTAGTGCCTTCTTATGGTAATGGAGTCAAAGATGGCGACTTCTTATAAGGATGCTAATTAATGATAATGCACAAAAGTCTAAGAGGGAAAATGTCCAGGAGGAGTAGCAACTTAAGTCCTCCTGGATTTTGAACTCAAGAAACAAAGTGCTAGGGTGTAGGCACTTCTAGGCCCTAGGACCTTGCTCTCCTTAGCCTTTTTATGGAGTAAAAATTGTGCAACAATAACAAAATTAAAACCTCTAGAGCGCTAACACTTTAGGGCTCTAGGGTTTCACTAGTTACTAGATCAATTTAGTGAAAGATTGACAAATAAAAAGTAAGAAAGTAGCAACTTAAGTTTCTTACTTCAATCATTAAATAGACCATGCACTTTCATAATCTTGTATGAGCAAATAAAAACATACAATAAACCATACAATAGATGAAGAAATGGAGATTCTACTTACTTTCACCAAGAATAATCATGAATATACCATGCAAGATCACCATAAAACTCCAAAAATTGATCCAAGTTGCAAAGATAAGCCTGAAACAAGAGTGGTGCCTCACTGTTTCAGCTAATAACTCTAATAGGGCACAACTTTCAGACCTCCTCTTGTCCAATGACAAGTTATGATGAAAAATTAATGTACTTTTTGTTTATTTATACCAAATTATGCTCTAAATTAATTTAAATTCAAAACTGTTGGGATGACTTGGCCAATTTGTTACAAAAATGAAATTCTAACAAAATTAAATAAATTTGCATCTAAAATTTCCTCTAAGGGTGATGCCATGCCCTTCTAAGGTGACGTTGAGCCCCATTTGTGTAGTGTTGAGAAAGGAAAGTGGAACTTTTGTCCTCCAAAGGCATAATATGATGCCCACACGTGCCACAAGCCTCAGAAATGCCTCCAAAGATGAAACCCTAGCTCTGGATGACGTCTAGGGATATCATGGTGACATCTAGGACTGTCAAGGGATAACATCCAAGTGGGAGGAGCATGAGACCTTAGGTTTAGGTCTTCCATAGTGCCTCCAAAGGTAACATCCATCCTTCATCCAGTGCAAGTCTTCAATCTCTTCTTACCCTTGGTTGGGGGTGCAACATCGATTCATGCGCTTTGAGCCCCCATGAAGGTCCGAGCTAATAATTCCCTCATGTGTACCTGTCCACTAGGAAAGGTCCTGAAACAACAACAAGTACATCCTTTAGGTGTTCATAAGTCACAAGGATCATAGCATGTAAATCATATCTAATAATTAAATTACCCAAACATGTGCATCAAACCCCCTTTAATAAAAAACAAATTCTCAAAGACATTATGCAATTTGACAAGTTATTTTTGGAGAGGGTCTTGGGGTGTCCTATTGGGATAACCTCTCTTAATTTTGGGGTGTTTCCCAGGTGGAGTCTAGTCCAAGTCATGTAAGTGTATGAGGTGGCATGGGGTAAATATTTGGGCGTGGGGTGCATGTGATAATAGGGAGATGTAAAGTCTTATCTGTTGGTTCCTTTGTAGAGGGAGAGCTGCACCTTGTCATGAATGAAATTTTTTCCCAGCCCATTCATTTCCTTTTACTCTTAGCTTTATTTCTTTTGATACTTTTCTCTTGTGCTTCAAGGAAATAGTTGAGGGCCACTGTCCTGGCTTGATGACCATAGGTGATAGTGTTATCCAAAAACATTTCATTGAAATGAGAAGGCTAGCTCGTGATGATACTCCCTTTCTCTTGGCTATGCCACCAAGAGCCACTGCCCTGGTTTGGTGACCATATAGGTGGTAATGTCATACCGCTATATGCCCATGGTCATAATAGGTCGGTTCATGATGAGACCTCCTATCCATCAACTAGTACCTTGAGTGTTTATGTTATCTTGTGGGTCCCCTTTTCACTGAGAATATTTTTACTGCTTTCTTGGGGATCCTTGGGCGAAGCATCTCTAAGGTTTCAAAATTGGCTTTTAACTCTTGCCATCTACTTTTGCCTAAACAAGGATAGGGGAGATGGAAGGAATGAAAATGGAAAGTGGTAAGTATGGAGGGAACATACGATGACTTTTCACAGACCCACCCAGTAGCAACCCATCCTCAAGGGAAGTCAACTTACTAGGGCACCATGTCACCTTTCCAGGTATGAATGAGGCAAAGAGCATAATTTCCAAGAAAACGTCATGAAATGAAGAAGTATTCAATACAACATGTTCAAGTGCTTCAAAAATCAGAGTGATACATACCATGATACCCCTACTCATTACCTCATGGAGCAAGACTCACTGATACTTCAGGACCAGACTAGTGTGATATATACTGTTGTTGGTGATATGTGGACTACTCTGAAGAAAAGAGGGGCCTTCCGAGGCCATGCTAAAGTCTTCTGGCTCTCGGTACTCCATGTATAGGAATTTTGGGCCTCAAGATGTGATCTCCTTAGTTATCCCTAGGCTAGGGGATAACACTTCTTAGTATTTAGATTGTTCATTTGGATTTTTCAATTTGAAAGTTCATGCTTATTTAACCCTGGTTCTTAGCTATGTTGAAGTAGGAGATTTTATTTGTAGATATGAATTGTTTCATGCTTATGTTCATTTGAAAGTTTATTAAGATTAAAAAGGTAAAATTTACTTGAGTATTTGTTTTAGTTTTTAACTTATTTTTCACTTTCAGATCTCATTTATTGCAAATATTTTTGTTTATAAGCATTTTATTTTGAAGTCAATCACACCATTTGTGCACCCACTTTGAACCTTAATCATATGCTTGGTTCATAACCCCAAGCTCAATTTTAACATAAAACACATAACACCCTAAATCTCCCCTTGGGGCCTTAATTTTTTTTTACTTAAGTTTGGGTTGTGGGGATAGGGATCCAAATAACTCGTCACAACTATTTCACATTTGAAACACATTGGTTGTCTTTTAGGGAACTTGAAATCCTTTCTATCGAATATTTTCAAGCCTTGTTTAGCAACATATGCATTTTTCAAAGTGGATAATGCCAAGGTTAGGACCGAAGGTTTAATTGCGACTCATATCTATTTCAATACTAAAAAATCCTCTACCATTTGATTTCAACTTGAAGACAAGGAAACTTGTTGCATATATCTGTGAAGAGGTAGCTTAGTGTCTATTCTATAAGTTTTGTTACCCAGATGGCTCCCGTAGGAGGGAGGGCACTTTAGATAGATTTCTATGGGCCATTGATATTTCATCACCCTTTGTATCCTAATTATATTTGTCTTATTCATACCTTCACTCATCTACATGGGATATTTAATCACCCTTTGTCTCCTAATTATAATTTTCTTATTCATACCTTCACTCATCTACACAGGGGATTTCATAACCTCTCGTATTAATTGTTTGGAAGGACCCTTTTCATGGTTTAGGCTTGTTTGAGCACTCTTAGTTTATCTCTTAAGCTAGAGACATTTTATTTGATAGGATTGTAAGCTTTAATTAGAACACTTATATTTTAATTTAAATACACTTGAAACCACTTGTTGCACCACCTGAACATATAGTGTTGTTTGATAATTTTTCTTTCTTGATTGATTGTTTTGATGACTTTAGATTTTGATATATTAATTCAATTTTAGGAGAGATAGATACTTACACCTAAAAATCATTGCGTCCCCCAATGAGACTTTCTCGTAGACTCTGTGGCTTATCTCCATTGAGTATTCCTAAAAATGTTTTTTCTCCTTCTCAACGAGTTAGGGTGAATCAACCTAGCCCACCTTTGGGCTCATCACCTTCTAACTCAGGAAGTTCATCTTCTATAGATTCAAAACCTTTCCCATTTGAGGATTTTTAGTTTAGGTATTTCCGAAACTAGTCTCCCTTCAACTGGTTTACCTTCACTTAATCCTAGTTTCACAATGGTTCTCACCATGGAAGGAACTAATATTAACACTAATCAAGCACAAATTTAAACCCAACCCACTTTATCATATATGGTGTGTGGTTGAATATCCTTGATTTAAATCATTAACAATCCCATCCAGCATAATGCCACTTGGCCTGCTATGCTGACCAAATTACTCTCGGATATCCTTAAATTTGAGGGTTGTGCTGGAAAGGACCCTTCCAATCATATCATGTCTTTCTACCTTTGGTTCTCCTTTAATAACATCATCGATGAATTGATTATATTTAGGTCGTTTCAACACACTCTCATAGGTGTGGCCACCAAATGGTACATTGGTCAACCAACTCATACCCATGGCACCTTTGAGTCAATGGCCAAAGTATTCTTAACCTTTTTTCAACTTTTGGTTCACCACGATGTAGGGATCAAGATTCTCACTGAATTTCATCAAACTAAAACCACCCATATCATAGATCACATTCATGAATGGCATAGATGACATGGCTCAAGTAAAATTGATATTAATGATATATTCCTTATGAAATAGTTTTTGAAATTCTTACTTTCTTCCATTTCCAAGGACGTGGCCATGACCATGCCTAAGAATGAAGATGGAGGCATTTAAAAGGCACAATAATATGACCTTATCTATGCCTAGTCAAGGAATTTATACACTATTCTTCCCGATGCTCCTTACTCTCTCTTAGGTGACTTGTCAACACTAGGGGCATCCCATGCGATTGATGGTGTTATAGGGTCTATGTCGCAAAACAATCCATACCCCCATCCCCCTAGACCTAATGGGTACAATACTTCGTATGGTGGGGTTAGTACCTTTTACTCTCAAGATTTTGTATGGTGTCCCTTGATACCTTTGATTTATCCTAACCCCCCATTATATTCTTCACATTCTGTGTCCCAAGTGGGAACTAACACCTTTTATTAAGGTATCCTTGCACACCAACACGTGCATGGTCATACTTGTACTAGTTACTCTTGTGGTGGAACAATAATAAATCCATACTATCCTTTCTCTAACTCTTCGTTAGTAGCTTTAGTTCATCCAATTACGACGCCCCAACCTCTCGTTAATGTTGGTCAACCCACACCTCCTCTTCAAGGTTAGGTGTATCCTCGAAAGAATGTACCCAACCTATCCAATCAGAATATCAATAACATAAATAAGAATAAGGGGAAGGGAAAAAAATGACCAATGGAAAAACCAAGGGAATCAAGAGAACCAAAATCAACGACCTAATAATAAACCTAGGGGAAATGTCAAAACATCGCAGATCAAGGTCAAGGTAACAATCCCCAACCAAAATAGGGAAATAACACTTAGGTTTGCACAAATCATCCTTGCTCTATTTGTTGTTTCTATAGACATTACACCCATTATTGTTCACTTTTACTTGAGTTTCTTTGATTGAAGGAAGCGATTGAGAAAGATCATGCAACAATCAATCAATATTCTACTCAACCTACCCCTCCATCATCACAGCTAGAGGTGTTTTGAAACTCTTTTTTGACTAAAGGATTTGTATCCACACCAAAACCCCCTCATTTTGGTCAACTTGCCAATTCTAACCCTTATGGAGATGCTACTTACCAAATCTTCTACATGAACTCGATGAATATTAATTTGTCAACCCAATCCTATCAGTATGGCATGCCCCTTGAAGCATTTCCTACTAACCCAAGTGATCCCCCTATGGCTACTAATGGACCTTTGTGGATTCTCTGACCTAGTGTTGATCTTGCCCCCAAGGTGCCAAAGGTTCCTCTACATTGGAATGCCCCTGACCATCATGCACAAGCTGCCCATAACTACAACATAGTAGATGGTCTAATTCAATATTCTAAGACTATTTCATCTTTAGAAGTCATCTAGACTTTCCCTATGCAATGAAAGGCTTCACTATCTATATTGGGTGCAATTGATCCTTGGGATGACAAAATTATAGTTTTTGACATTGACCAAGCCGAGCCTTGTCTTCCCCCTTTTTCTTTTCAACTTTTGTTCACAATCATGAAAATCATTATTCCTCAATGTATCATGGATGAAGGCACATCCACATGCATGATATCTTCTCATGTTTGGAAGAATTTAGGTTCCCCAAAGCTTATTCCATATACGATTACCCTTCATACATATGATGGTCGACCCTCCTAACTAGAAGGGTTGTATCAAAATTTTCCCATCCAATTAGTTGGGAAGCAAGTTCTTTTTGAATTTGAGGTTATAGATTATCCTTTAGACTATAAAATTATTTTAGGAAGTAGTTTTATATATCCTATGAAGATGGTTTCCTCTTTGAGTTTTTGTGTGATGAGATTCCCCCATGATGGGAAGGTCATTACCATTGATCAATTTACTTACAATGATCTTAAATCTCAATTGAATTCTGATAGTGTTGTTCCTTGTATGGATGGGAATTAAACCATTTCTTCTTTTTTCTGATATTAGTCTCGAAGTATTCAAAGACTCTACATTGCTTGGCACATATTATGATCATCCACCAATAATCACCTGCCTAGTTCAATCCAATGTGTGTATGGTGACAACATCCCAACAACTCGAGGCCTCAACACCTTTGTCATCCAAGGATTCTTCCCCATTGCCTTTTTCTGAGCCCACAACTCTTGTATCCTCAACCCCATTGTGGGAAGGAAATCCACCTCTTAATACTCCCTTTTCCCAACTAACTTTTTTATTTTCCCCTCTAGGAATAATAGGTAAAATTGTGATAGCTACATTGAGTTCACCTAATCTTTTTATGGGGATTCTAGTGTGGTACCTAGATTCTCCCACATCTTTCGTGTCTTTTGCGCCAACTTCTCATTTTGTATTGATGCTTGTTCAATCTTTAAGTACTACCCCTATGTCTTCTAGGAATTATACAAAGGCTCATCTGACCCCTACCCAAACTAGGAAAGTAGTTGACACAGGGGTCAGAGATAAGAAGACTGAGGGCACCGATAACTCTAGACATTATATGGACAATCAAACCACTACACCTAGATTCATTATGAATTGGATTGGATCATTATATAATTTTTCATCTATCTCGATACTTTCTGGGTGGAAAAAATTGGAGGAATCAACATGCAGAGCCATTTTAGCGGCAAGTCCCAATTTGGAAAATTGGGTCCAAAAAATATTTTGGATGCATTTTGAGGAATCAAACAACATTTTTTGGTCCAAACCTACTATAGAGGAATATTCCATATTCTACACATCAAGATATTTCCAACGGTGCAAGAATCGCCTCAATCAGAGTTCGTCTGTGAAAGTTATGCCTCTCGCAAGTTGACCTACCGTGTTTACCACCATGATATGAGTGGATGCCATGTCATCCCCCTTGACTCAAAATGTATGGGGCTAGACACATGTGTACTTTTAATAATTTTCTAGAAGGTCTGAACCTTATCACTAATTGGGGATTTAGGAAGTCAAAACCCTAAGCCTAGACAATTATCAGGTTATGTTAAATACTGAACTGCTAGGAGGAGAAAGGGTTCCATTATTTGTATTGTACTTGTTCCATACTTGAGTAGAGAATCCAAGGATTGGTAGTTTGATATCATAATAGAGGTAGGATATTTTGTGGTGGCCATTCAAGAAATAGTGTCAAAGGAAACTCCATAGTGAGTGCCTCTTTCTTTGTACTTGCTTTCCATAACTGAAGAAAAGAGAGTATAGCATATGCCTCACTTTCTAATTGGTGTTTCTCCTGTATTGGGTTTCTTAGGATACATATTGTGTTCAATTGTGTGTATATATTTCATGTTCTTTCATTTCGTATGTAAATTCAAGCAAAGCTAGTAATTAAATAGTTTGGTATCTAAGGAAAAAAAACTATGAAAATCTAAGATTCCATAATAGTTTAATATATGTTGTGACGAACTGTTCTAGCGGAATATCCATGGAAATTTACAAATCATATTGATATCAGAGAATTTGTTATGCACCTGGTTATGTGATATTAAGTAGAAACAATAATATAATGGAAATTACCCACAAAACAACATAATGTAGAGAATAACACACAAAAATGATACCTTTATTGAAATGAGAGCAATGTTCACTTGCCTCTTTGAGGGGGAAACCTCCAACATAGCAACGCTCTATTACAATGATTCTCAAGACAAAGATTTCTCATGCCTCCTATTGTTATTTATACTAATTCTATCTTCTAAAGAACATTCTTGAGGAATATATTTCTATAAGTGGAAGCTTCTATTAGGTATTCTTCTTCATATTTATTAAATAGGCCTTATTAACTAATGTCGATCTTTATTACATGGAAAATATATTATTCTATCTATGTGAGGGGTTAGGGAGGTTAGGTCCCTAACATGCCCCCCCGCTTAAAAATATCCTTGTCCTCAAGGCTTAAGATGAGGAAATTTCTGCAGAATAGTTGCCGACTCCCAGGTGGCATCTTCTGGTGGAGTATCCTTCCTTTGAACTAACACTTCCTGGATGGTGCACTAAAGGAGACGACGATCTTGCTCTTCCAATACAACTTTTTGATACAACCAAATGAAACCTTCTTCATCCAACTCTGGTTGACTGGTCTGAGCATGACAATTGGTGCCAATCATTGTCTTTAAGCAAAATACATGAAAAAAATATGTAGATTGAAGTTGTTGGGAAAAGCTAACCGATAGGCCACTGGCCCCACATGTTTCAGAATAGTATAACGACCATAAAATTTGGGGGCTAGCTTCTGACACTACTGAGATTAGAGTGAAGTTTGCTTGAATGGTTGGAGACAGAGAAATACTTGGTCCCCTTCAACAAATTATTGTTCAGAACGACCCTGATCTGCTTGTTGTTTCATGCTGCTATGAGCCATGACCAAATTTTCTCTGAGAATACGGAGAATGGTCATGCACGATGTAAGATTATGGTCAACCTCCCGAACCTTAGAGATTCTTGGCATGTATGATAAAATCAATGGTGGCTTCTTTTCATATAATTCTTCAAAGGGAGTCATTCGAGTGACCATATGGTAAGAGGTGTTGTACCACCATTCAACTAAGGGTAATCACTAAACCCACTGATTTTGTTAGTAGGACGTGAAACACCTCAAATATGTTTTTATACACTTGTTGACCACTTATGTTTGGCCATCCTTCTGGGGATGATAGGTTGTACCAAGTTGCAATTGGGTTCTCTGGAGCCTGAAGAATTATTCCCAGAAATAACTGGTAAAAGTTGGATCACGATCATAAACAATAGATTGTGGCATTCCATGGAGTTTGAAGATATTATCCATAAAAATTTGAGCCACTATAGATGCTATGAACGAGTGTTGAAGATCATATAAATGAGCATATTTTGAGAGAGGATCCACTACCACCATGATGACGGTCTTATTTCCTTTAATGTCCCTGATATGAACCCTTTGTAAATTATACATATAGGCTAGTGAGTCGTTGGTACCAATTTTAAGTGTAAATGTACATATAGAGTGGTGAGCCATTGGCATTAAGTTTTGGTGTTGTGTGCACCTGATTAGTGTATAGAGAATTGCTATCAAACACCGGGTGTGCACATTTCATAGTTTTGCGCACACCTGGGTAAGTGCACAGATTTCACAATGTCGTATGCACTTGGGTAAGTGTGCGGGAATGACATGGGAGTGCTCGTAGGAGCTGAATTATATGGATGTATATGTATTGAGGTCAGAGATCCCGTGTGATTATGAGGCTGGTGAGTCGGGACACGGATAGGCAAATGTGCCTATCCATGTAAAATGTAATCATACTCAGTTATTAATATAATATTACATCGTTTCATCCAGACAAACTCAGATGAAAAGAGATGGGGGTCTAACTCCACTGGAAAAGGGAAAAGGGGGGGAACGACTTAATTCTTAGGGAATATTTTTATAATATTTATAGAAAAGTGTAAGTTTATGGATATGTATTTATCCTAAGTTCGTAAGGGATGGGAACGAGTCACCAAGTGGCTTAAGCTACTTCTGAAGGTGAAAAATGTTGAGTTTAAGTAATGCAATATACCTTCAATTGGGGGTTGGTCAAACTTGGGACTAGAATGACCCAAAGTTTAGAAAAAGGGGCCCAAGAACTACACATCTTCGCTCGCAATTAGGACCATGTGTACAAATCGCAAATGGGTATCCAAATATGATTTGATATTTCCAAATGAAGAATTTTTCTTTTCAAAAATCACCTTCATTCGGAGTTAACTAGAATTGACTCTAAAATGATACGAATTCAATCAAATTGGGAAAAAGAATGCCTCAACGTTACGAGCGCTCGGGAACCCACTTGCATCTCTCAAATGGGTATCAAAAAATTATTTTGTATTTTTAAACCCATAATTCCACTTCTTCCAAATAGCCTTCATTCGGGGTTGGTCAAACTTGGGCCTAGAATGACCCGAAGTTGAGAAAAGGGGCCCCAAGAACTACACGTCTTTTCTCGCCATCAAGATCACATGTACAACTCTCAAATGGGTATCTAAATATGATTTCATATTTGAAAATGAAGAATTTTACTTTTCAAAAATCACCTTCATTCGGGGTTAACTAGAATCAACCCTAAAACGATACGAATTTGATCGAAATGGGCCAAAGAATGCCTCAACGTTATGAGAGTTTGCGAACCCACTTGCATCTCTCAAATGGGTATCAAAAAATTATTTTATATTTTAAAACACATAATTCCACTTCTTCTAAATAGCCTTCATTCGAGGCTGGTCAAACTTGGGCCTAAATTGACCCGAAGTTGAGAAGAAGTTGCTCAAGAACTACACATCTTCGCTAGCAATTAGGAACCATGTGTACAAATCTCAAATCGGTATCCAAATATGATTTCATATTTGCAAATGAGAAATTTTGCTTTTCAAAAATCACCTTCATTCGGGGTTAACCAGAATCAACCCTAAAACAATACGAATATGATCAAAATGGGAAAAAGAATGCCTCAACGTTACGAGTGCTCGGGAACGCACCTATATCTCTCAAATTGTTATCAAAAAATTATTTTATATTTTGAAACCCATATTTCCACTTCTTCCAAATAGCCTTCATTTGAGGCTGGTCAAACTTGGGCCTAGATTGACTCGAAGTTGAGAAAAAGCGACCCAAGAACTACACAACTTCTTCTGTAATCGAGACCACGTGTACAACTCTCAAATGCATATCCAAATATGATTTCATCTTTGGAAATGAAGAATTTTTATTTTCAAAAATCACCTTCATTTAGGGTTAACCGGAATACAACCTAAAACGATACGAATTTGATCGAAATGGGCCAAAGAACGTCTCAGCATTACGAGCGCTAGGGAACCCACTTGCATCTCTCAAATGGGTATCCAAAAATTATTTTATATTTTTAAACCCATAATTCCACTTCTTCCAAATAGCCTTCATTCGGGGCTAGTCTAACTTGGGCCTAGAATGACCCGAAGTTAAGAAAAACGGGCCCAAGAACTACACGTCTTCTCTTGCAATGAAGACCACATGTACAACTCTCAAATGGGTATCCAAATATGATTTCATATTTCCGAATGAAGAATTGTTGTTTTCAAAAATCACCTTCATTTGGGGTTAACCATAATCGACCCTGAAACGATACAAATTCGATCGAAATGGGCAAAAGAATGCCTCAACGTTATGAGCACTCAGAAACCCACTTGCACTTCTTCCAAATAGCCTTCATTCGGGGATGGTAAAACTTGGGTCTAGAATGACCCGAAGTTGAGAATAAGTTTCCCAAGAACTACACATCTTCGCTCACAATTAGGACCACATGTACAACTCTCAAATGGGTATCAAAATATGATTTCATATTTGCAAATGAAGAATTTTGCTTTTCAAAAATCACCTTCATTCAGGGTTAACCAGAATCAACACTAAAACGATACGAATTTGATCGAAATGGGCAAAATAATGCCTCAACGTTACGAGCACTTAGAAACCCTCCTATATCTCTCAAATCGGTATCAAAAAAATATTTTATATTTTTAAACCCATATTTGCACTTCTTCCAAATAGCCTTCGTTCGAGGCTGGTCAAACTTGGGCCTAGATTGACCCGAATTTGAGAAAAAATGGCCCAAGAACTACACGGCTTCTCCCGCAATCGGGACCACGTGTACAACTCTCAAATGGGTATCCAGATATGATTTCATCTTTGGAAATGAACAATTCATCTTTTCAAAAGTCACCTTCATTCGAGGTTATCCAGAATCAAACCTAAACGATACGAATTTGATCGAAAAATGGGCCCAAAAACTACACGTCTTCACTCACAATTAGGACCACGTGTACAACTCTCAAACAGGTATCCAAATATGATTTTATATTTGCAAATGAAGAAATTTTCTTTTAAAAAATCACCTTCATTGGGGGTTAACAAGAATCGACCCTAAAACGATACGAATTCAATCGAAATGGAAAAAATAATGTCTCAATGTAACGAGCACTCGGGAACCCACTTGCATCTCTAAAATGGGTATCAAAAAATTATTTTGTAATTTTAAACCCATAATTGCACTTCTTCCAAATATCCCTTCATTTGGGGCTAGTCAAACTTGGGCCTAGAATGATCCGAAGTTGAGAAAGAGCGGCCCAATAACTACACGTCTTCGCTCACCATCAAGACCGCGTGTACAACTCTCAAATGGGTATCCAAATATGATTTCATATTTGCAAATGAAGAATTTTTCTTTTCAAAAATCAACTTCATTCGAGGTTAACTAGAATCAACCCTAAAACGATATGAATTTGATCGAAATGGGCCAAAGAATGCCTCAACATTACGAGCACTCGGGAACCCACTTGCATCTCTCAAATGGGTATCAAAAAATTATTTTATATTTTTAAACCCATAATTCCACTTTTTCTAAATAGCCTTCATTCGAGGCTGGTCAAACTTGGGTCTAGAATGACCCAAAGTTGAGAAAAAGGGGCCCCCGAACTACACGTATGTACTGGCAATTAGGACCACATGTACAAATCTCAAATGGGTATCCAAATATGATTTCATATTTGCAAATAAAGAATTTTGCTTTTGAAAAATCACCTTCATACGGTGTCAACCAGAATCAACCCTAAAACGATACAAATTTGATCGAAATGGGCCAAAGAATGCCTCAACATTTCGAGCGCTCAGGAACCCACTTGCATCTATCAAATGGGTATCAAAAAATTATTTATATTTTTAAACCCATAATTCCACTTCTTCCAAATAGCCTTCATTCGGGACTAGGCAAACTTGTTCCTAGAATGACCCGAAGTTGAGAAAAAGGGGCCCAAGAACTACACGTCTTCTCTCGCAATCAAGACGTGTAGAACTCTCAAATGGGTATCCAAATATGATTTCATATTTGCAAATGAAGTAGTTTGCTTTTCAAAAATCACCTTCAATTGGGGTTAACCATAATCAACCCTAAAACGATACAAATTTGATTGAAATGGGCCAAAGAATGCTGCAAAGTTACGACCACTCGAGAACCCACTTGCATCTCTAAAATCGGTATCAAAAAATTATTTATATTTTTAAACCCATAATTCCACTTCGTCTAAATAGCCTTCATTCTGGGCTGGTCAAACTTGGGCCTAAATTGACCTGAGGTTGAGAAGAAGTTGCCTAGAATGACCCGAAGTTGAGAAAAAGGGGCCCAAGAACTACACATCTTCTCTCGCAATCAAGACCAGATGTACAACTCTGAAATGGGTATCCAAATATTATTTGATATTTCCAAATGAAGAATTATTCTTTTCAAAAATCTCCTTCATTCAGGGTTAACCATAATCGACCCTAAAACGATACGAATTCGATCGAAATGGGAAAAAGAATGCTTGAACGTTACGAGCGCTCAGGAACCCACTTGCATCTCTCAATTGGGTATCAAAAAATTATCATGTATTTTTAAACCCATAATTCCACTTCTTCCAAATAGCCTTCATTCGGGGCTGGTCAAACATGGGCCTAGAATGACCCGAAGTTGAGAAAAAGGGTCCTAAAAACTATACGTCTTCGCTCGCAATCAAGACCACGTGTACAACTCTCAAATTGGTATGCAATTATGATTTCATATTTGCAAATGAAGAATTTTTCTTTTCAGAATTCACCTTCATTCGGGGTTACCAAAACCAACCCTAAAAAGATACAAATTTGATAGAAATGGGCCAAAGAATGCCTCAACATTTCGAGAGCTCGGGAACCCACCTATATCTCTCAATCCGGTATCAAAAAATTATTTTATATTTTTAAACCCATATTCCCACTTATTCCAAATAGCCTTCGTTCGAGGTTGGTCAAACTTGGGCCTAGAAAGACCCGAAAATGAGAAAAATGGGCCCAAGAAATACACATATTCTCCCTCAATCGAGACCACGTGTACAACTCTCAAATGGGTATCCAAATATGGTTTGATCTTTGGAAATGAAGAATTTGTCTTTTCAAAAATCACCTTCATTTGGGGTTAACCATAATCAACCCTAAAACTATACGAATTTGATCGAAATGCGCTAAAGAATGCCTCAACGTTAGGGGCGCTCAAAACCCACTTGCATATCTCAAATGGGTATCAAAACATTATTTTATATTTTTAAACCCCTAATTCCACTTTTTCTAAAGAGCCTTCAATCAAGGGCTTGTCAAACTTGGGCCTAGAATGACCCGAAGTTGAGAAAAAGGTGCCGAAAAACTACACGTCTTTGCTCATAATTAGGACCATGTGTACAACTCTCAAATGGGTATTCAAATATGATTTCATATTTGCAAATTAAGAATTTTTCTTTTCGAAAATCACCTTCATTCGGGATTAACCAGAATCGACCCTAAAACGATACGAATTCGATCGAAATGGGAAAAATAATGTCTCAACGTTACGAGCACTCGGGAACCCACTTGCATCTCTCAAATGGGTATCAAAAAATTATTTGGTAATTTTAATCCCATAATTGCACTTCTTCCAGATAGCCTTCATTTGGGGCTGGTCAAACTTGAGTCTAGAATGACTCGAATTTGAGAAGAAGTTTCCCAGGAGCTACACGTCTTCGCTCACAATTAGGACCACATTTACAACTGTCAAATGGGTATCCAAATATGATTTAATATTTTTAAATGAAGAATTTTTCTTTTCAAAAATCACCTTCATTCAGGGTTAACCAGAATCAACCCTAAAACGATACGAATTTGATCGAAATGGGAAATAGAATGCCTCAACGTTACGAGCGCTCGGAAACCCACCTCTATCTCTCAAATCCGTATTAAAAAATTATTTTATATTTTTAAACCCATATTTGCACTTCTTCCAAATAGCATTCGTTCGAGGCTGGTCAAACTCTGGCCTAGATTGACCCGAAGTTGAAAAAAAGCGGCCCAAGATCTACACGACCTCTCCTGCAATCGTGACTACGTATACAACTCTCAAATGGGTATCCAAATATGATTTCATCATTGGAAATGAAGAATTTTTCTTTTCAAAAATCACCTTCATTTGGGGTTAACTAGAATGAAACCTAAAACGATACGAATTTGATCGAAAAAGGGGCCCAAGAACTACACATCTTCACTTGCAATTAGGACCACGTGTACAACTCTCAAATGGGTATCCAAATATGATTTCATATTTGCAAATGAAGAATTTTTCTTTTCAAAAATCACCTTTATTGGGGGTTAAACATAATCGACCCTAAAACGATACGAATTCGATCGAAATGGGAAAAATAATGTCTCAACATTACGAGCACTCGAGAACCCACTTGCATCTCTCAAATGGGTATCAAAAAATTATTTTGTAATTTTAAACCCATAATTGCACTTCTTCCAAATAGCCCTTCATTCGGGGCTAGTCAAACTTGGGCCTAGAATGACCCAAAGTTTAGAAAGAGGGGCCCAATAAATACACTTCTTCGTTCGCCATCAAGACCGTGTGTACAACTCTCAAATGGGTATCTAAATATGATTTCATATTTTCAAATGAAGAACTTTTCTTTGCAAAAATCACCTTAATTCAGGGTTAACCAGAATCAACCCTAAAACGATACGAATTTGATCGAAATGGGCCAAAGAATGCCTCAACGGTATGAGCACTCGGGAACCCACTTGTATCTCTCAAATGGGTATCAAAAAATTATTTTATATTTTTAAACTCATAATTCAACTTTTTCTAACTAGCCTTCATTCGAGGCTGGTCAAACTTGGGTCTAGAATGACCCGAAGTTGAGAAAAAGGGGCCCATGAACTACACGTATGCTCTGGCAATTAAGACCACATGTACAAATCTCAAATGGGTATCCAAAAATGATTTCATATTTGCAAATGAAGAATTTTTCTTTTCAAAAATCACCTTCATTCAGGGTTAACCAGACTGAACCCTAACATGATACGAATTTGATTGAAATGGGCCAAAGAATGCCTCAACATTTCGAGCGCTTAGAAACCCACTTGCACTTCTTCCAAATAACCTTCATTCGGGGCTGGTTAAACTTGGGTCTATAATGACCTGAAGTTGAGAAGAAGTTTCCCAGGAACTACCCATCTTTTCTCAAGGGGCCCAAGAACTACAGGTCTTCTTACACAATCAAGACCACATGTACAACTCTCAAATGGGTATCCAAATATGATTTCATATTTCCAAATGAAGAATTGTTGTTTTTAAAAATTACCTTCATTCGAGGTTAACCATAATCGACCCTAAAATGATACGAATTCGATCGAAATGGGCAAGAGAATGCCTCAACGTTATGAGCGCTCAGAAACCCACTTGCACTTCTTCCAAATAGCCTTCATTCGAGGCTGGTTAAACTTGGGTCTATAATGACCCGAAGTTGAGAAGAAGTTTCCCAGGAACTACACATCTTTGCTCCCAATTAGGACCACGTGTACAACTCTCAAATGGGTATCAAAATATGATTTCATATTTGCAAATGAAGAAATTTGCTTTTCAAAAATCACCTTCATTCAGGGTTAACCATAATCAACACTAAAACGATACGAATTTGATTGAAATGGGCAAAAGAATGCCTCAACGTTACGAGCGCTCGGAAACCCACCTATATCTCTCAAATCAATATCAACAAATTATTTTATATTTTTAAACCCATATTTGCACTTCTTCCAAATAGCCTTCGTTCGAGGCTGGTCAAACTTGGGCCTAGATTGACCCGAAGTTGAGAAAAAATGGTCCAAGAACTACACGGCTTCTCCTGCAATCGGGACCACGTGTACAACTATCAAATGGGTATCCAAATATGATTTCATCTTTGGAAATGAAGAATTTGTCTATTCAAAAATCACCTTCATTCGGGGTTAACCAGAATCAAACCTAAAATGATACGAATTTGATCGAAAAGGGGCCCAAGAACTACACGTCTTCACTTGCAATTAAGTCCACATGTACCACTCTCAAACGGGTATCCAAATATGATTTCATACTTGCAAATGAATAATTTTTCTTTTCAAAAATCACCTTCATTGGGGGTTAACCAGAATCGACCCTAAAACGATACAAATTCGATCGAAATGGGAAAAATAGTGTCTCAACGTTACGAGCACTCGGGAACCCACTTGCATCTCTCAAATGGGTATCAAAAAATTATTTTGTAATTTTAAACCCATAATTGCACTTCTTCCAAATAGCCCTTCATTTGGGGCTAGTCAAACTTGGGCCTAGAATGACCCGAAGTTGAGAAAAAGGGGCCCGATAACTACACGTCTTCGCTCGCCATCAAGACCGCGTGTACAACTCTCAAATGGGTATCCAAATATGATTTCATATTTGCAAATGAAGATTTTTTCTTTTCTAAAATCACCTTCATTTGGGGTTAACCAGTATCAACCCTAAAACGATACGAATTTGATCGAAATGGGCCAAAGAATGCCTCAACGTTACGAGCACTCGGGAACCCACTTGCATCTCTCAACTGGGTATCAAAAAATTATTTTATATTTTAAAACCAATAATTCCACTTTTTCTAAATAGTCTTCATTCGAGGCTGGTCAAACTTGGGTCTAGAATGACCCGAAGTTGAGAAAAAGGGGCCCATGAACTACACGTATGCTCTGGCAATTAGGACCACGTGTACAAATCTCAAATGCGTATCCAAATATGATTTCATATTTGCAAATAAAGAATTTTTCTTTTCAAAAATCACCTTCATTCGGGGTTAACCAGAATCAACCCTAAAATGATAAGAATTTGATCGAAATGGGCCAAAGAATGCCTCAACATTTCGAGCGCTTGGGAACCCACTTGCATCTCTCAAATGGGTATCAAAAACTTATTTATATTTTTAAATCCATAATTCCACTTCTTCCAAATAGCCTTCATTCGGGACTAAGCAAACTTGTGCCTAGAATGACCCGAAGTTGAGAAAAAGGGGCCCAAGAACTACACGTCTTCTCCCGCAATCAAGACCACGTGTAGAACTCTCAAATTTATATCCAAATATGATTTCATATCTGCAAATGAAGTAGTTCTTGTTTCAAAAATAACCTTCATTTGGGGTTAACCATAATCAACCCTAAAACGATATGAATTTGATTGAAATGGGCCAAAGAATGCCACAAAGTTACGAGCACTCGGGAACCCACTTGCATCTATAAAATGGGTATCAAAAAATTATTTATATTTTTAAACCCATAATTCCACTTGGTCTAAATAACCTTCATTCGGGGCTGGTCAAACTTGGGCCTAAATTGACCCGAAGTTGAGAAGAAGTTGCCCAACAACTACACGTCTTCGCTCACAATTAGGACCACATGTACAACTCTCAAATGGGTATCCAAATATGATTTCATATTTGCAAATGGAGAATTTTGCTTTTCAAAAATCACCTTCATTCGAGGTTAACCAAAATCAACTCTACAATGATACAAATTTGATTGAAATGGGTCAAATAATGCCTCAACGTTGTGAGACCTCGGGAGAACACCTATATCTTTCAAATCGGTATCAATAAATTATTCTGTATTTTTAAACCCATATTTTAACTTTTTACAAATAAACTTCGTTCGAGGTTGGTCAAACTTGGACCTAGAAGGACCTGAAGTTGAGAAAAAGGGCCTCAAGAACTAAACGTCTTCACCTGCAATCGTGACCACGTGTACAACTATCAAATGGGTATCCAAATATGATTTCATCTTTGTAAATGAAGAATTTGTCTTTTCTAAAATCACCTTCAATTGAGGTTAACCATAATTCAGCCCTAAAACGATACAAATTTGATTGAAATGGGCCAGAGAATGGCTCAACCTTGCGAGATCTTAAGAAACCACCTGTATCTCTCAAATCGGTATTAAAAAATTATTTTACATTTTTAAACCCATATTTCCACTTCTTCTAAATAGCCTTCATTCGAGGCTGCTCAAACTTGGGCCTAGAATGACCCGAAGTTGAGAAAAAGGGGCCCACGAACTACATGTCTTCTCCCACAATCGGGACCATGTGTACAACTCTCAAATGGGTATCCAAATACGATTTCATCTTTGGAAATGAAGAATTTGTCTTTTCAAAAATTACCTTCTTTTTGGGTTAACCAGAATCAACCCTAAGATGATACGAATTTGATCGAAATGGGCCAAAGAATGCCTCAAAGTTGCGAGAGCTCGGGAACCCACATATATCTCTCAAATCAGTATCAAAAAATTATTTTATATTTTTAAACTGATATTTCCACTTCTTCCAAATAGCCTTTGTTCGAGCTTGGTCAAACTTGGGCCTAAAATGACCCGAAGTTGAGAAAAAGGGGCCAAAGTACTACACGCCTTCTCTCACAATCGGGACCACATGTACAACTCTCAAATGGGTATCCAAATATGGTTTCATCTTTGGACATGAAGAATTTGTCTTTTCAAAAATTACCTTCATTCAGGGTTAACTAGAATACACTCTAAAACGATACGAATTTGATCGAAATGGGCCAAAGAATGCCTAAACATTACGGTCGCTCTGGAACCCACTTGCATATCTCAAATGGGTATCAAAACATTATTTTATATTTTTAAACCCCTAATTCCACTTTTTCTAAATAGCCTTCAATCGAGGGCTGGTCAAACTTGGGCTTAGAATGACTCGAAGTTGAGAAAAAGGGGCCCAAGAACTACACGTCTTCGCTCGCAATTAGGACCACGTGTACAACTCTCAAATGGGTATCCAAATATGATTTCATATTTCCAAATGAAGAATTTTTCTTTTCAAAAATCACCTTCTTTCGGGGTTAACTAGAATCGACTCTAAAATGATACGAATTCGATCGAATTGGGAAAAAGAAGGCCTCAACGTTACGAGTGCTCGGGAATCCACTTGCATCTCTCAAATGGGTATCAAAAAATTATTTTGTATTTTTAAACCCATAATTACACTTCTTCCAAATAGCTTTCATTCACGGCTGGTCAAACTTGGGCCTAGAATGACCCAAAGTTGAGAAAAAGAGGCCCAAGAACTACACGTCTTTGCTCGCCATCAAGACCATGTGTACAACTTTCAAATGGGTATCTAAATATGATTTCATATTTGCAAATGAAGAATTTTGCTTTTCAAAAATGACCTTCATTTGGGGTTAACCAGAATCAACCCTAAAACGATACAAATTTGATCAAAATGGGCAAAGAATGTCTCAACGTTACGAGCGCTCGTGAACCCACTTGCATCTCTCAAATGGGTATGAAAAAATTATTTTATATTTTAAAACATATAATTCCACTTCTTCTAAATAGCCTTCATTCAGGGCTGGTCAAACTTGGGCCTAAATTGATCCGAAGTTGAGAAGAAGTTACCCAAGAACTACACATCTTTGCCCGCAATTAGGAACCACATGTACAAATCTCAAATGGGTATCCAAATATGATTTCATATTTGCAAATGAGGAATTTTTCTTTTCAAAAATCATCTTCTTTCGGGGTTAACCAAAATAAACCCTAAAACGATACGAATTTAATTGAAATGGGAAAAAGAATGCCTCAACGTTACGAGCGCTCGGGAACCCATCTATATCTCTCAAATCAGTATCAAAAGATTATTTTATATTTTGAAACCCATATTTCCACTTCTTCCAAATAGCCTTCTTTCGAGGCTGGTCAAACTTGGGCCTAGATTGACCCGATGTTGAGAAAAAGCGGCCCAAGAACTGCATGGATTCTCCCGCAATCGGGACCACGTGTACAACTCTCAAATGCATATCCAAATATGATTTCATCTTTGGAAATGAATAATTTGTGTTTTCAAAAATCACCTTCATTCGGGGTTAACGAGAATCAAACCTAAAATGATACGAATTTGATCGAAATGCGCCAAAGAATGTCTCAACGTTACGGTGCTCGGGAACCCACTTGCATCTCTCAAATGGGTATCCAAAAATTATTTTATATTTTTAAACCCATAATTCCATTTCTTCCAAATAGCCTTCATTTGGGGCTGGTTAAATTTGGGCCTAGAATGACCCGAAGTTGAGAAAAATGGGCCCAAGAACTACACGTCTTCTCTCGCAATCAAGACCACATGTACAACTCTCAAATGGGTATCCAAATATGATTTCATATTTCCAAATGAAGAATTGTTCTTTTCAAAAATCACCTTCATTCGGGGTTAACCATAATCGACCCTAAAACGATATGAATTCGATCGAAATGGGCAAAAGAATGCCTGCGCTCAGGAACCCACTTGCATCTCTCAAATGGGTATCAAAAAATTATCATGTATTTTTAACCCCATAATTCCACTTCTTCCAAATAGCCTTCATTCGGGGCTGGTCAAACTTGGGCCTAGAATGACCCGAAGTTGAGAAAAAGGGTCCTAAAACCTATACGTCCTCGCTCGCAATCAAGACCACGTGTACAAATCTCAAATGGGTATGCAAATATGATTTCATATTTGCAAATGAAGAATTTTGCTTTTCAAAAGTCACCTTCATTCGGGGTTACTAGAACCAACCCTAAAAAGATACAAATTTGATAGAAATGTGCCAAAGAATGCCTCAACATTGCGAGAGCTCGGGAACCCACCTATATCTCTCAAACTGGTATCAAAAAATTATTTTATATTTTTAAACCCATATTTCCACTTCTTCCAAATAGCCTTCGTTCGAGGTTGGTCAAACTTGGGCCTAGAATGTCCCGAAGATGAGAAAAAGGGGCCCAAGAACAACACGTATTCTCCCTCAATCGGGACCACGTGTAAAACTCTCAAATGGGTATCCAAATGTGGTTTGATATTTGGAAATGAAGAATTTGTCTTTTCAAAAATCACCTTCATTCGGGGTTAACCATAATCAACCCTAAAACTATACGAATTTGATCAAAATGGGCCAAAGAATTCCTCAACGTTAGGGGCACTCGGAACCCACTTGCATATCTCAAATGGGTATCAAAAAATTATTTTATATTTTTAAACCCCTAATTCCACTTTTTCTAAAGAGCCTTCAATCAGGGGCTTGTCAAACTTGGGCCTAGAATGACCTGAAGTTGAGAAAAAGGGGCCCAAGAACTACACGTCTTTTCTCGCAATTAGGACCATGTGTACAACTCTCAAATGGGTATTCAAATATGATTCCATATTTGCAAATGAAGAATTTTTCTTTTCGAAAATCACCTTCATTCGGGGTTAACCAAAATCGACCCTAAAACGATACGAATTCGATCGAAATGGGAAAAAGAATGTCTCTACGTTATGAGAACTCGGGAACCCACTTGCATCTCTCAAATGGGTATCAAAAAATTATTTTGTAATTTTAATCCCATAATTGCACTTCTTCCAAATAGCCTTCGTTCGAGGTTGGTCAAACTTTAGTCTAGAATGATCCGAAGTTGAGAAGAAGTTTCCCAGGACCTACACATCTTCGCTCACAAATAGGACCACGTATACAACTATCAAATTGGTATCCAAATATGATTTCATATTTTTAAATGAAGAATTTTGCTTTTCAAAAATCACCTTCATTCGGGGTTAACCAGAATCAACCCTAAAACGATACGAATTTTATCAAAATGTGAAAAAGAATGCCTCAATGTTACGAGTGCTTGGAAACCCACCTATATCTCTCAAATCGGTATTAAAAAATTATTTTATATTTTTAAACCCATATTTGCACTTCTTCCAAATAGCCTTCGTTCGAGGTTGGTCAAACTTGGGCCTAGATTGACCCGAAGTTGAGAAAAAGTGGCCCAATAACTACACGACCTCTCCCGCAATTGTGACCATGTGTACAAATCTCAAATGGGTATCCAAATATGATTTCATCATTGGAAATGAAGAATTTGTCTTTTCAAAAATCACCTTCATTCGGGGTTAACCAGAATGAAACCTAAAACAATACGAATTTGATCGAAAAAGGGGCCCAAGAACTACAATACCTCACTCGCAATTAGGACCATGTGTACAACTCTCAAATGGGTATCTGAATATGATTTCATATTTGCAAATGAAGAATTTTTTTTTTCAAAAATTTCCTTCATTGGGGGTTAAACAGAATCGACCCTAAAACGATACGAATTCGATCGAAATGGGAAAAATAATGTCTCAACATTACGAGAACTCGGGAACCCACTTGCATCTCTCAAATGGGTATCAAAAAATTATTTTGTAATTTTAAACCCATAATTGCACTTCTTCCAAATATCCTTTCATTTAGGGCTAGTGAAACTTGGGCCTAGAATGACCCGACGTTGAGAAAGAGGGGCGCAATAACTACACGTCTTCGCTCGCCATCAAGACCGCGCGTACAACTCTCAAATGGGTATCTAAATATGATTTCATATTTGCAAATGAAGAATTTTGCTTTTCAAAAAGTTACGAGCACTTGGGAACCCACTTGCATCTCTAAAATGGGTATGAAAAAATTATTTATATTTTTAAACCCATAATTCGACTTTGTCTAAATAGCCTTCATTTAGGGCTGGTCAAACTTAGGCCTAATTTGACCCGAAGTTGAGAAGAAGTTTCCCAAGAACTACACGTCTTTGCTCACAATTAGGACCACGTGTACAACTCTAAAATGGTTATCTAAATATGATTTCATATTTGCAAATGAAGAATTTTTCTTTTCAAAAGTCACCTTCATTCGGGGTTAACCAAAATCAACCCTAAAACGATACAAATTTGATTGAAATGGGCCAAAGAATGCCTCAACGTTACGAGTGCTTGTGAACCCACTTGCATCTCTCAAATGGGTATCAAAAAAATATTTTATATTTTAAAACCCATAAGTCCACTTCTTCTAAATAGCCTTCATTCGAGGCTGGTCAAACTTGGGCCTAAATTGACTCGAAGTTGAGAAGAAGTTTCCCAAGAACTACACATCTTCGCTCGTAATTAGGAACCACGTTGTTGACTGGCGAAATTGACCGTCCGTCAAATGGAAGAATAGATCTGGTCCAGGGTTGTCTAAATAACCCAAGCCGTTTGGTGTAACCTATCCTGACAGGTTTAATGGTTCCGTTAGCCAACTAGGGTCCTAACGATAGAAAAATAAAATAAACTAACTAAAGAAAAGATTCTAACAATTGACACAATAATAAAAAATATTTATCTAAGAATGTGAATATACAAATGATTATGAATAGTTTATATACAGTTTACAAGATTTTCTTGAAATCTTGCGAAAATGATTGTTTGATAATTTTTTTGAATCAAATATGAACAACACTTTTTTTTTTTTTTAAATATATTAAACGAATAAATACTAAATGAATATGATTGAAACAATGACACAAAAATGGTCAAAGCTAATTAATGTAATCATCGTTTAATTCATGAACAACTTAAATCAATAATACACAGAATAACATGTAGCTGATCAACGAAACTGGTATTGTTTTTCTATGTTTTATGAACTCCTGCTTGTACTGTTGTTAAGGGAAACCTGTAACAAAACAATACTAGAACTTCTAGAATACATTCAAAGAAGTATTTGATATTGGAGTAAATTAATAACAACAGGAAGACAACTAATTAAAAATCATGTGATCTTAAGATAATCAATATTTAAGAACGAAACAAAACTCAATTCTGAGTATTGATATTATCCATCATTTAACATTAGAAATAAATTCCACAATAATCAAATGATCGATTGATCACACATAAAAAATGGAATAAGAAATTATGGAAAACATATAACATTTAATAGTATGAAAACACCATATGATGACAAGCTAAAGCTAAAATCAACCATAATAACATTCTCATAATACAATAGTAATGAAAGAATGAAATGGAATAAGCATCACATAGGTCTAAAGACAAAGATGAATTGCCTTCCCATATTCTTTCTCAAAATCACATGCCCATATTGTAGTCCTGGAAGAATTTTTAAGATAATAGACTCTTAAAGATTGAAAAAAATTAATGCATAAATGATAACAATTAACCATGTATTGATAAAATAAACTAAAACTAATTTAAATCAATGCATAATCAATTATTCAAAGAATATGAAGATATTATAATGAAAATAAAACCATTTTACTCACAGGACAAAAGCCATTAAGCAACCTGGAATTCCATATTCTTCTTTGAAAATACTCGTCCATTCTCCCAAAGATTCCAACCATCCGTTACTCCATTTGAAAAGAAGAAAAGTTTACAAAAGAAATAATATACAAAAGAGAAAGGATTAAAATCCTCCTCTCAATTTCTTGGATCTCTGGGCTTTGATCTTTCTCATATATTTATAAAATGAATGAACAATCTGGGCATCACTAATAATTTCCGCCATCTGAAATTTGCCTCATAAAGAGACATCAATATCTCTGAAATTGTGCATTTTTTTGGGAAAATCTCTATGCGGAAGGTAAATGGATCCTTTTCGCTTCTGGGTTTTCAACCGTTTCTTAAAATTCCTCATGGTTTGGCTGCAATCAGTCCTGCAAAATCACCTATATGATCTTGATGCCTTTCCAAATTTTATCTGTTGTTGCTCATAAAATTATTTGTAGCAATCCAATATTATTTTTGGATCAATCATCTTGAACGTATTTGGATAATACAATCAAGCCATGATCAGATCCGTATCAAATATTTGATAATAGAAACCTATGAAACAAAAAGAAACCTAAATTAATAACCTAAAAATTGAGAATAAAACAAAATCTAGAAAAATAAAAAATGAATTTAAATTAATTATAACTTATAAACAAACATTGTTTATAATTTGCTTTCAAATATGATCTTAAAATTATAGAAGCTTCAAGTTAATGGAGAAGAGAAAAATATTATTTTTGTTTTTTTACAAAATCAAACAAATGATAGATAATTGTTTTATTATTATTATTTTGAAATGAGATGCAAAATCAAAAAAGAATTTAATTAATTAATATCACCAAATGATTTCATGAAAATGAGAAACCAACCAAGATATTATTTGATGAAGTATTGAACACATTATTCAAAATAGTCAAACTTGCTAATGAGCAAAATAAAGAACACATAACCATAATTTAAACGAAAGTAAACAGTTGATAAAAATTAACGTTTTTCTTTAAATTGAGATTTCTATGCTCGTTTCTAAATTTTGACATATACTCTTGTAATGAATGTTTCATACTATAGTGAATGTGTTAAGTTTTTCTCAAAGAAAGCCAAGGCATGGAACTATTTGAAAAGGTTGATTCTGTAGCTCATTATAATTATCAAGATTCTAATAGGGGCCCTTTAAATTTTGTAAAAATATAGGGGGAGTTGTTGGGGCCCAACAAATGGCGACTTACTGGGTGAAACAATTATCTCTGATCTAGTAAGATTTCATCTCAGGAAGAAAATAATAAGACTTATAAAAGGATTTAAGCTCCATGAAATAAATTCACTCTGAGACCATATAGTATTAGGACAAGCTCAATGTTATAGCCATACAATAGAATTTTCTTTGCAGGGGATTATAACCTGAAATAATGTCTTAATCAAAGAGTCATAATGTTTATAAAAGAACTTCAATACCATTAACAGAGCCACTGCTGCCAGCAGACGTCCATAGCCTCGACAAGGATGTCATTTAACCCACTCAAATGCTTTAATCCCATCCAATAGTTGTATCCACATGATGTATACTTCCATAAAAGATAATTTAAAAACATATACCTGCTACCTCTCGACCCGACATTGCTTCGTTGCCAGCAGGCCTGTTCA
>ML819355.1:47566-79791 GCA_009831015.1 Picea engelmannii
GTTGTATCCACATGATGTATACTTCCATAAAAGATAATTTAAAAACATATACCTGCTACCTCTCGACCCGACATTGCTTCGTTGCCAGCAGGCCTGTTCAGTACCCTGACGAAGTTGTCTTGGTATCATGTGTGCATTTACCCATTGCCAACGAGCCTGTTCAGTACCTCGACGAGTTTACACACACTTCCCACACTTAAGTGCTTCCAACCCTCTTATGGAACTTTAAAATAATAATACAATTATATATTTCTTGATGAAAAAGAGAGCGGGGTGATACTGGAGGTCAATTTCAATACAGGTGAATAGTTGACCATGTAATTTATTTGTTTTCAAAATTGGAAGTTTTATCATGGTTTAGAGATTTTAGATTTCCTTTAAGAAATCATCTAGAGAATGGGGAAGCACTTAAAAGTGATTCCTTAAGAATATGGATGGCGTAAATTTTTTAAAGATCATTGTAATTCTCAAAGATTTAAACCATATCTCTGGTGTAATACTCTGACAAAGACAATTTGAGGACAAAATGAAAGTGACAATTGACTTAAAAATCAATTGTCTGAGCTATATCTTAATATCAAGACCTCTTTGAACTTATTTCAATTTGCTTTAAAAACACAAGTCTTAAAATAAATGCCTCCTTCAAAAATATCTCTTTGATCATAAATATATTGATTCAAAAAGAAAGATAAGAAAAAAACTCATTCAAAATAATCAAAGAAAACAAAGACACACAACAAATCAAATCAAATTTTATTAATGGGATTCAAAATAAGAAGTACACAAAATCAAAATAGAAAAAGAAATTTTTTTAGGAAACGATTTTGGCCAATGATAAACTTGAGTTTTTGTATCCACTATCATCTCACTGTAAAATAAAGGAAGAACTGAATCATATAAAATATCATGTGCGAGGAAGTCCTTTTCCTAAGATAGCGATGCATAAAATGTTACTTTGACCAAGCATAATTTTTAAAAATAAAAAAAAGACTACAAGAAAATAGAAAAATCCTTATTAAGATGAGTGCAGTCCTACTCATGGCACCTTGGGTTAGGGTTGAATTGATAGTTTAAATTTACTTATCTCCTTACTTTCCATTTAAAATTTTCGTGATGATACTATGTTTTCGAAAAGAAATATTCAATGAAAAGCAGAGAGAAAAAGATTTAAAGTGGACTTCTCTGACAACATTCATATTATGGTTCTCTTGGTGTACCCATTTGTGTTCATAACTGCATTATTACACAAAAAAATATTGAGAAAGAAAACTAAAAGAAAACCTACTCCTAAACCTACTCTAAAATACTAAATAGATCAAAACGCTAAGTAAAATCATATTTCCAGTGCAACCATAAGAGTATCTTCAATCCTAAAAGGCATATAAAGTAAAAAATCAGAATAAAAGAATCTAGTATTTGTAGATACAAAAGAAATATGCCATGCTTACCTCCTATATATTCTTTTAAAAACAAAACAAATACGACCTTACCATTCTTTTGAAACTTCTTGATGTATGAATCCTCCAACCATTCTACAATCTGATCGTGATATGGGTCATAGTGGCATGGAAGAACATAAGTAAGTTTGGAAAACTTGTCAATATTATAGGGACCTGATATAACCATCAACCAAGGCCGAAGTGCCGCATCCTCTTGACAATTCTCCAAGTGTTCATCAATTTCTTCACATGAAGAATCTAAGAGAATCATGTTATGCTTACTTCTTAGATATTTAGGTAAAAACAAAGCAAGCACAACTTTATCTTTATTATGTAGATTTTTCATATACGAATATTCAAGCCAATCTAAGATCCTGTCATAAAAATTACGATGCAAACTATGAATTTGATGAAATAGATATATCAATGGGAAACACATCATAAGAGGATTCATGACATCAGTTAGATTATTGGTTTGAACGCTTCCTTTGATGATATTGATCGTTTCAAATTGTGAAGCATAAACATTAAAATTCGAACTAATCAAAGAACGAATATGCAATGTAGAATATTCGATCTCCATAAGGATGAGTGCATTGTTTTTTTCAACAATAAATCGTGTAAAATCATCTTGCAACATGTCATTTTTCCATTCGAGTGATAAAAGTGAAAGAGCATCAAATCCAACTTCATAAATGTTATGTTTGGAATTAATTTCACCAAATTTTGGAATATCGAAAAGATTTGATTGTGATGGCAAAGAGTAAGATATTGTGGGTAAAGTATCAAGTCCACCAGAATATAAGAAGAGATTGGGATATAAAGAGTAAAAGGAATCAGAAATGAGCACATGAAAATAATATCTTGAGCTATGATATTTAACAATGGTATTCTAAAGACATTCCTCTTCATTTTCCTTAAAAATTTCACTCTATTTTGGTGATAAATTCTTCAACATAATATGATCATCTAAATTTGCCTCCTGTAGGATAGACAATTCAAAACTTTCTTGAAAAACATCTGATATTTCATGTTGATAAGGTACGATTTGTAGATGAGGGTTTAAGCTTTCTTCTTCCAATTGCAGTTCTACATATCTAATCAGTTTCATTGGAATGTTAGAATGCTTAAGATCATTTTCATCACCTAAGTCTTCTTCAATAACCGAATTTAAATACTGATTAGAGAAAGAGTTAGGAGAACGAGGACATTCACCTTGACCCAACATCGAATCTTCTTCCACGATGGTGAGGACTGAAAATATAATGATTCAGAGGAAAAACCAATTTGATTGTCAGTAAGAACATTTTCAATAGATTCTACCTCCCTTGCTTGTTCAACATATTCAGATGGATCCCTATCATCCCGTGAACACAATTCTTCTTGTAATTGAGTGATAGTATTTGTAACTGCTTCATCATTTGCGATTGAATATGACTGGATACATGCATCATAGAGGAGATTTAATACAAATGACATGTCATCAATATTAAATTTACAAAGAACATGATGGATTCTTGTTGAAAAGCCTTTTGAAGATGAATCACCATTGATTAGCAAAGTCTGAAATTCTTCACATAATTGATTGTAATCATAGATTTCAAAATCATCTAAAAATTCATCTACAAACTGAAACCAATAAAAAATGTGATATGCTGGAAAAGACTCAAACCAATGTTTAATCCGACCCCTGAAAGTAAAAGCAAACAATCTGCACAAAACCTTTAAATCAGAAATATCATGCTTGATGCATTTACAACAAAACTTGTTAATATGGTCTTTTGCAGATACATTCCCCCCATCATCAAAGGTGAGTTTGGACAAGAGAGAGACTGTGTTGTTGGGAATATCAGGTAATGAGAAGTGGAAAGCATGTTCCAACACAGTGATTTGGGGATCCATGATAAATTAATTAAATTAAAAAAAAAAGACTCCTATAAGGCCAACATGTCAGTCTGACCCTCCTTCTAGCGCCATTTGTTGACGTGAGAAATTGACCGTCCATCAACTGGAAGAATACATCCGATCCGGGGTTGTCTAAATAACCCAAGCCGTTTGGTGTAACCTATCCTGACGATTTTAATGGCTCCGTTAGCCAACTAGGGTCCTAAAGATAGAAAAATAAAATAAACTAACTAAAGAAAATATTCTAACAATCGATACAATAATTACAAATATTTATCTAAGAATGTGAATATACAAATGATTATGAACAATTTATATACAGTTTACAAGATTTGCATGAAATCTTGCGAAAATGATTGTTTGATAAAGTTTCCGAATCAAATATGAACAACACTTTTTTTTAAAAAATATATTAAACGAATAAATACTAAATGAATATGATTCAAACAATGACAAAAAAATGGTCAAATCTAATTAATGTAATAATTGTTTCATTCATGAACAACTTAAATCAATAATACACAGAATAACATGTAGCTGATCAACAAAACTGGTATTATCTTTCTGTGTTTTATGAACTCCTGCCTGTACTGTTGTTAAGGGAAACCTATAACATAACAATACTAACACTTCTAGAATACATTCAAAGAAGTATTTGATATTGGAGTAAATTAATAACAACATGAAGACAACTAATTAAAAATCATGTGATCTTAAGATAATCAATATTTAAGAATGAAACAAAACTCAATTCTGAGTATTGATATTATTCATCATTTAACATTAGAAATAAATTCCACAATAATCAAATGATCGATTGATCACACATAAAAAATGGAATAAGAAATTATGGACAACATATAACATTTAATAATATGAAAACACCATATGATGACAAACTAAAGCTAAAATCAACCATAATAACATTCTCATAATACAATAGTAATGAAAGAATGAAATGGAATAAGCATCACATAGGTCTAAAGACAAAGATGAATTTCTTTCCCATATTCTTTCTCAAAATCACATGCCCATATTGTAGTCGTGGAATAATTTTTAAGATAATAGACTCTTAAAGATTGAAAAACAATTAATACATAAATGATAACAATTAACCATGTATTGATAAAATAGACTAAAGCTAATTTAAATTAATGCATAATCAATTATTCAAAGAATATGAAGATATTATAATGAAAATAAAACCATTTTACTCACAGGACAAAAGCCATTAAGCAACCTGGAATTCCATATTCTTCTTTGAAAATACTCGTCCATTCTCCCAAAGATTCCAACCATCCGTTACTCCATTTGAAAAGAAGAAAAGTTTACAAAAGAAATAATATACAAAAGAGAAAGGATTAAAATCCTCCTCTCAATTTCTTGGATCTTTGGGCTTTGATCTTTCTCATATATTTATAAAATGAATGAATAGTCTGGGCGTCACTAATAATTTCTGCCACATGAAATTTTCCTCGTAAAGAGACATCAATATCTCTCAAATCGTCGATTTTTTTGGGAAAATATCTACGCAGAAGGTAAATGGGTCCATTTAGGTTCTGCGTTTTCAATCGTTTCTTCAAATTCCTCATGGTTTGGTTGCAATCAGTCCTGCAAAATCACCTATCTGATCTTGACGCCTTTCCAAATTTTATCTGTTGTTGCTCATAAAATTATTTGTAGCAATCCAATATTATTTTTGGATCAATCATCTTGAACATATTTGGATAATACAATCAATCCATGATTAGATCTGTATCAAATATTTGATAATAGAAACCTATGAAACAAAAATAAACCTAAATTAATAACCTAAAAATTGAGATTAAAACAAAATCTAGAAAAATAAAAAATGAATTTAAACTAACTATAACTTATAAACAAACATTGTTTATAATATGCTTTGAAATACGATCTTAAAATTCTAGAAGCTTCAAGTTAATGGAGAAGAGAAAAATATTAATTTTGTTTTTTTACAAAATCAAACAAATGATAGATAATTGTTTTTATTATTATTATTTTGAAATGAGATGCAAAATGAAAAAAGAATTTAATTAATTAATATCAATAAATGATTTCATGAAAATGAGAAACCAACCAAGATATTATATGATAAAGTATTGAACACATTATTCAAAATGGTCAAACTTGCTAATGAGCAAAAGAAAGAACAAGCAATCATAATTTAAACGAAAGTAAACAGTTGATAAAAATTAACATTTTTGTTTAAATTGAGATTTCTATGATCGTTTCTAAATTTTGACATATACTCTTGTAAGGAATGTTTCATACTATAGTGAACGTGTTAAGTTTGTCTCAAATCAAGCGAAGGCATGGAACTATTTGAAAAGGTTGATTCTGTAGCTCATTATAATTATCAAGATTCTAATAGGGGCCCTTTAAATTTTGTAAAAATATAGGGGGAGTTGTTGGGGCCCAACACATGTGTACAAATCTCAAATGGGTATCCAAATATGATTTCATATTTTCAAATGAGAAATTTTGATTTTTAAAAATCACCTTCATTCGAGGTTAACCAAAATCAACCCTAAAACGATACGAATTTGATCGAAATGGGAAAAATAATGGCTCAACGTTACGAGTGTTCAGGAACCCACCTATATCTCTCAAATCGTTATCAAAAAATTATTTTATATTTTTAAACCCATATTTCCACTTCTTTCAAATAGCCTTCGTTCGAGGCTGGTCAAACTTGGGCCTAGATTGACCCGAAGTTGAGAAAAAGCGGCCCAAGAACTACATGGCTTCTCCCGCAATTGGGACCACGTGTACAAATCTCAAATGCATATCCAAATATGATTTCATCTTTGGAAATGAAGAATTTGTATTTTCAAAAGTCACCTTCATTCGGGGTTAACCAGAATCAAACCTAAAACGATACAAATTTGATCGAAGTGGGTCAAATAATGTCTCAGCGTTACGAGCGCTCGGGAACACACTTGCATCTCTCAAATGGGTATAAAAAAATTATTTTATATTTTTAAACCCATAACTCCACTTCTTCCAAATAACCTTCATTCAGGGCTGGTCAAACTTGGGCCTAGAATGACCCGAAGTTGAGAAAAAGGGGCCCAGGAACAACACGTCTTCTCTCGCAATCAAGAACACATGTACAAATCTCAAATGGGTATCCAAATATGATTTCATATTTCCAAATGAAGAATTGTTCTTTTTAAAAATCACCTTCATTCAGGGTTAACCCTAATCGACCCTAAAATGATACAAATTCGATCGATATGGGCAAAAGAAAGCCTCAACATTAGAAGCACTTAGGAACCCACTTACATCTCTCAAATGGGTATCAAAAAATTATCATGTATTTTTAAACCCATAATTCCACTTCTTCCAAATAGTCTTCATTCAGGGCTGGTCAAACTTGGGCCTACAATGACCCGAAGTTGAGAAAAAGGGTCCTAAAAACTATACGTCTTCACTCGCAATTAAGACAACATGTACAACTCTCAAATGGGTATGAAAATATGATTTCATATTTGCATATGAAGAATTTTGCTTTTCAAAATTCACCTTCATTCAGGGTTACCAGAACCAACCCTAAAAATATACAAATTTGATAGAAATGGGCCAAAGAATGCCTCAATGTTGCGAGAGCTTGGGAACCCACCTATATCTCTCAAACCGATATGAAAAAATTATTTTATATTTTTAAACTCATATTTCCACTTCTTCCAAATAGCCTTCGTTCGAGGTTGGTCAAACTTGGGCCTAGAATGACACAAAGATGAGAAAAAGGGACCCAAGAACTACACATCTTCTCCCTCAATCGGGACCACATGTACAACTCTCAAATGGGTATCCAAATATGGTTTCATATTTGGAAATGAAGAATTTGTCTTTTCAAAAATCACCTTCATTCGGGGTTAACCAAAATCAACCCTATACCGATACGAATTTGATCGAAATGGGCCAAAGAATGCCTCAACGTTACGGGCGCTCAAAACCCTTTGCATATCTCAAATGAGGATCAAAAAATTATTTTATATTTTTAAACCCCTATTTCCACTTTTTCTAAAGAGCCTTCAATCGAGGGCTTGTCAAACTTGGGCCTAGAATGACCCGAAGTTGAGAAAAAGGGGCCCAAGAACTACACATCTTTGCTCGCAATTAGGACCAGGTGTACAACTCTGAAATTGGAATTCAAATATGATTTCATATTTGCAAATGAAGAATTTTTCTTTTTGAAAATCACCTTCATTCGGGGTTAACCAGAATCGACCCTAAAATGATACAAATTCGATCGAAATGGGAAAAAGAATGTCTCAATGTTACGATCACTTGGGAACCCACTCACATCTCTCAAATGGGTATCAAAAAATTATTTTTTAATTTTAAACCCATAATTTCACTTCTTCCAAATAACTTTCATTCGGGGTTGGTCAAACTTGGGTCTAGAATGACACGGAATTGAGAAGAAGTTTCCCAGGAACTACACGACTTCGCTCACAATTAGGACCACGTGCACAACTCTCAAATGGGTATCCAAATATGATTTCATATTTGCAAATGAAGAATTTTTCTTTTCAAAAATCACCTTCATTCGAGGTTAACCAGAATCAACCCTAAAACGATACGAATTTGATCGAAATGGGCCAAAGAATACCTCCATGTTACGGGCACTCGGAACCCACTTGCATATCTCAAATGGGTATCAAAAAATTATTTTATATTTTTTAACCCCTAATTCCACTTTTTCTAAAGAGCCTTCAATCTAGGGCTTGTCAAACTTGGGCCTAGAATGACCCGAAGTTGAGATAAAGGGGCTGAAGAACTACACGTCTTTGCTCACAATTAGGACCATGTGTACAACTCTCAAATGGGTATTCAAATATGATTTCATATTTGCAAATGAAAATTGTTTCTTTTCAAAAATCACCTTCATTCAGGGTTAACCAGAATCAACCCTAAAATGATATGAATTCGATCGAAATGGGAAAAAGAATGTCTCAACATTACGAGCACTCGGGAACCCACTTGCATCTCTCAAATAGGTATCAAAAAATTATTTTGTAATTTTAAACCCAAAATTGCACTTCTTCCAAATAGCCTTCATTCAAGGCTGGTCAAACTTGGGTCTAGAATGACCCGAAGTTGAGAAGAAGTTTCCCAGGAACTACACGTCTTCGCTCACAATTAGAACCACGTGTACAATTCTCAAATGGGTATCCAAATATGATTTCATATTTTCAAATGAAGAATTTTTCTTTTCAAAAATCACCTTCATTCGGGGTTAACCAAAATCAACTCTAAAACGATACGAATTTGATCGAAATGGGCAAAAGAATGCCTCAATGTTGCGAGTGCTTAAAAACCCACCTATATCTCTCAAATCGGTATCAAAAAATTATTTTGTATTTTTAAACCCATATTTGCACTTCTTCCAAATAGCGTTCGTTCGAGGCTGGTCAAACTTGGGAATAGATTGACCCGAAGTTGAGAAAAAATGACCAACAAACTACACGGTTTCTCCCGCAATCGGGACCACGTGTACAACTCTCAAATGGGTATCCAAATATTATTTTATCTTTGGAAATGAAGAATTTTTATTTTCAAAAATCACCTTCATTCGGGGTTAACCAGAATCAAACCTAAAACGATACGAATTTGATCGAAAAAGGGGCCCAAGAACTACACGTCTTCACTCGCAATTAGGACCACGTGTACCACTCTCAAACGGGTATCCAAATATGATTTAATATTTGCAAATGAAGAATTTTTCTTTTCAAAAATCACCTTCATTGGGGGTTAACCAGAATCGACCCTAAAACGATACAAATTCGATCGAAATGGGAAAAATAATGTCTCAACGTTACGAGCACTCGGGAACCCATTTGCATCTCTCAAATGGGTATCAAAAAATTATTTTGTAATTTTAAACCCATAATTGCACTTCTTCCAAATAGCCCTTCATTTGGGGATAGTCAAACTTGGGCCTAGAATGACCCGAAGTTGAGAAAAAGGGGCCCGATAACTACACGTCTTCGCTCGCCATTAAGACCGTGTGTACAACTCTCAATTAGGTATCCAAATATGATTTCATATTTGCAAATGAATAATTTTTCTTTTCAAAAATCACCTTGATTCAGGGTTAACCATAATCAACCCTAAAATGATACAAGTTTGATCGAAATGGGCCAAATAATGCCTCAACGTTACAAGCACTCGGGAACCCACTTGCATCTCTCAAATGGGTATCAAAAAATTATTTTATATTTTTAAACCCATAATTCCATTTTTTCTAAATAACCTTCATTCGAGGCTGGTAAAACTTGGGTCTAGAATGACCCGAAGTTGAGAAAAAGGGGCCCATGAACTACATGTATGCTCTAGAAATTAGGACCACGTGTACAGTTCTCAAATGGGTATCCAAATATTATTTCATATTTGCAAATGAAGAATTTTGTTTTTCAAAAATTACCTTCAATCGGGGTTAACCAGAATCAATCCTAAAACGATACGAATTTGATCGAAATGGGCCAAAGAATGCCTCAACATTTCGAGTGCTCGGGAACCCACTTGCATCTCTCAAATGGGTATCAAAAATTTATTTATATTTTTAAACCCATAATTCCACGTCTTCCAAATAGCCTTCATTCAGGACTAGGCAAACTTGTGCCTAGAAAGACTCGAAGTTGAGAAAAAGGGGCCCAAGAACTACACGTCTTCTCCCACAATCAAAACGATGTGTAGAACTCTCAAATGGGTATCCAAATAAGATTTCATATTTGCAAATGAAGTAGTTTGCATTTCAAAAATCACCTTTATTCAGGGTTAACCATAATCGACCCTAAAACGATACGAATTTGATCGAAATGGGCAAAAGAATACCTCAACGTTACGAGCACTGAGGAACCCACTTGCATCTCTCAAATGGGTATAGAAAAATTATCATGTATTTTTAAACCCATAATTCCAGTTCTTCCAAATAGCCTTCATTTGGGGTTGGTCAAACTTGGGCCTAGAATGACACGAAGTTGAGAAAAAGGGTTCTAAAAACTATACGTCTTCTCTCGCAATCAAGACCACATGTACAACTCTCAAATGGGTATGCAAATATGATTTCATATTTTCAAATGAAGAATTTTTGTTTTCAAAAGTCATCTTCATTCGAGGTTACCAGAACCAACCCTAAAAATATACAAATTTGATAGAAATGGGCCAAAGAATGCCTCAATGTTGCGAGAGCTTGGAAACCCACCTATATCTCTCAAACCGGTATCAAAAAATTATTTAATATTTTTAAACCCATATTTCCACTTCTTCCAAATAGCCTTCATTCGAGGTTGGTCAAACTTGGGCCTAAAATGACCTGAAAATGAGAAAAAGGGGCCCAAGAACTACACGTCTTCTCCCTCAATCAGGACCACGTGTACAACTCTCAAATGGGTATCCAAATATGGTTTCATCTTTGGAAATGAATAATTTGTCTTTTCAAAAATCACCTTCATTCGGGGTTAACCAGAATCAACCCTAAAATGATATGAATTTGATCGAAATGGGACAAAGAATGCCTCAACGTTACAGGTGCTCGGAACCCACTTGCATATCTCAAATGGGTATCAAAAAATTATTTTATATTTTTAAACCCCTAATTTCACTTTTTCTAAAGAGCCTTTAATCGGGGGCTTGTCAAACTTGGGCCTAGAATGACCCAAAGTTGAGAAAAATAGGCGCAAGAACTACACGTCTTTGCTCACAATTAGGACCACATGTACAACTCTCAAATGGGTATTCAAATATGATTTCATATTTGCAAATGAATAATTTTTCTTTTCGAAAATCACCTTCATTCGGTGTTACCCAGAATCGACCCTTAAACGATACGAATTTGATCGAAATGTGAAAAAAAATGTCTCAACGTTACGAGCACTCAGGAACCCTCTTCCATCTCTCAAATGCGTATCAAAAAATTATTTTGTAATTTTAAACCCATAATTGCACTTCTTCCAAATAGCCTTCATTCGGGGTTATTCAAACTTGGGTCTAGAATGACCCGAAGTTGAGAAGAAGTTTCCCAGGAACTACACGTCTTCGCTCACAATTAGGACCACATGTACAACTCTCAAATGAGTATCCAAATATGATTTCATATTTGCAAATGAAGAATTTTGCTTCTCAAAAATAAACTTCAACCGGGGTTAACCAGAATCAACCCTAAAACGATACGAGTTTGATCGAAATGGGCCAAAGAATGCATCAACGTTACGAGCACTCGAAAACCCAAATATATCTCTCAAATTGGTATCAAAAAATTATTTTATATTTTTAAACTCATATTTGCAGCTCTTCCAAATAGCCTTCGTTCGAGGCTGGTCAAACTTGGGCCTAGATTGACCCGAAGTTGAGAAAAAGCAGCCCAAGAACTACACGGCTTCTCCCGCAATCAGGACCATGTGTACAACTCTCAAATGTGTATCCAAATATGATTTCATCTTTGGAAATGAAGAATTTGTCTTTTCAAAAATCACCTTCATTCGGGGTTAACCAGAATCAAACCTAAAATGATATGAATTTGATCGAAAAAGAGCCCCAAGAACTACACGTCTTCACTCGCAATTAGGACCACATGTACAACTCTCAAATGGGTATCCAAATATGATTTCATATTTGCAAATGAAGAATATTTCTTTTCAAAAATCACCTTCATTGGGGGTTAACCATAATCGACTCTAAAACGATACGAATTCGATCGAAATGGGAAAAATAATGTCTCAACGTTACAAGCACTCGAGAACAAACTTGCATCTCTCAAATGGGTATAAAAAATTATTTTGTAATTTTAAACCCATAATTGCACTTCTTCCAAATAGCCCTTCATTCGGGCCTAGCCAAACTTGGGCCTAAAATGACCCAAACTTGAGAAAAAAGGGGCCCAATAACTACATGTCTTCGCTCGCCATCAAGACCGCGTATAAAACTCTCAAATGGGTATACAAATATGATTTCATATTTGCAAATGAAGAATTTTGGTTTTCAAAAATCACCTTTATTCGGGGTTAACCATAATCAACCCTAAAACGATACGAATTTGATCGAAATGGGCCAACGAATGCCTCAACGTTACGAGCACTCGGGAACCCACTTGCATCTCTCAAATGGGTATCAAAAAATTATTTTATAGTTTTAAACCCATAATTCCACTTTTTCTAAATAGCCTTCATTCGAGGCTGGTAAAACTTGGGTCTAGAATGACCCGAAGTTGAGAAAAAGGGGCCCATGAACTACACGTATGCTCTGGAAATTAGGACCATGTGTACAAATCTCAAATGGGTATCCAAATATGATTTCATATTTGCAAATGAAGAATTTTTCTTTTCAAAAATCACCTTCATTCGGGGTCAACCAGAATCAACCCTAAAACGATACGAATTTAATCGAAATGGGCTAAAGAATGCCTCAACATTTCGAGCGCTCGGGAACCCACTTGCATCTCTCAAATGGGTATCAAAAAATTATTTATATTTTTAAACCCATAATTCCACTTCTTCCAAATAGCCTTCATTCGGGACTAGGCAAACTTGTGCCTAGAATGACTCGAAGTTGAGAAAAAGGGGCCCAAGAACTACACGTCTTCTCCCGCAATCAAGACCACGTGTAGAACTGTCAAATGGGTATCCAAATATAATTTCATATTTTCAAATGAAGTAGTTTCCGTTTCAAAAATCACCTTCATTCAGGGTTAACCATAATCAACCCTAAAAAAATACGAATTTGATCGAAATGGGCCAAAGAATGCCGCAAAGTTACGAGCACTTGGGAACCCGCTTGCATCTCTAAAATGGGTATCAAAAAATTATTTATATTTTTAAACACATAATTCCACTTCGTCTAAATAGCCTTCACTCGGGGATGGTCAAACTTGGGCCTCAATTGACCCTAAGTTGAGAAGAAGTTTCCAAAGAACTACATGTCTTTTCTCACAATTAGGACCACGTGTACAACTCTCAAATGGGTATCCAAATATGATTTCATATTTTCAAATGGAGAATTTTGCTTTTCAAAAATCACCTTCATTCGGGGTTAACCAAAATCAACTCTAAAATGATACGAATTTGATCGAAATGGGTGAAAGAATGCCTCAACGTTGTGAGAGCTCGAAAGAACACCTATATCTCTCAAATCGGTATCAAAAAATTATTCTATATTTTTAAACCCATATTTGCACTTTTTCCAAATAGCCTTCGTTCGAGGTTGGTCAAACTTGGACCTAGAAGGACCTGAAGTTGAGAAAAAGGGTCCGAAGAACTACACGTCTTCACCTGGAATCGTGACCACGTGTACAACTATCAAATGGGTATCCAAATATGATTTCATATTTGTAAATGAAGAATTTGTCTTTTCAAAACTCACCTTCATTCGAGGTTAGCAAGAATTCAACCCTAAAACAATACAAATTTGATCGAAATGGGCCAGAGAATATCTTAGCGTTGCGAGAGCTTAAGAAACCACCTATATCTCTCAAATTGGTATTAAAAAATTATTTTACATTTTTAAACCCATATTTCCACTTCTTCCAAATAGTCTTCATTTGAGGCTGCTCAAACTTGGGCCTAGAATGACCCAAAGTTGAGAAAAAGGGGCCCACGAACTACATATCTTCCCCCGCAATTGGGACCACGTGTACAACTCTCAAATGGGTATCCAAATATCATTTCATCTTTGGAAATGAAGAATTTGTCTTTTCAAAAATTTCCTTCATTCGGGGTTAACCAAAATCAACCCTAAAACGATACGGATTTTATCGAAATGGGCCAAAGAATGCCTCAAAGTCGTGAGAGCTCGGGAACCCACCTATATCTCTCAAATTGGTATCAAAAAATTATTTTATATTTTTAAACCCATATTTCCACTTCTTCCAAATAGCCTTCGTTCGAGCTTGGTCAAACTTGGGCCTAAAATGACCTGAAGTTGAGAAAAAGGGGCCCAAGAACTACATGTCTTCTCTCGCAATCCGGACCACATGTACAACTCTCAAATGGGTATCCAAATATGGTTTCATCTTTGGAAATGATGAATTTGTCTTTTCAAAAATTACCTTCATTCAGGGTCAACTAGAATCAACCCTAAAACGAAACGAATTTGATCGAAATGGGCCAAATAATGCCTCAACGTTAAGGTCGCTTCGGAACGCACTTGCATATCTCAAATGGGTATCAAAAAATTATTTTATATTTTTTAACCCCCAATTCCACTTTTTCTAAATAGCCTTCAATCGAGGGCTGGTCAAACTTGGGCCTAGAATGACCCAAAGTTGAGAAAAAAGGGGCCCGAGAACTACACATCTTCGCTCGCAATTAGGACCACATGTACAACTCTCAAATGGGTACCCAAATATGATTTCATATTTCCAAATGAAGAATTTTTCTTTTCAAAAATCACATTCATTCAGGGTTAACTAGAATCAACTCTAAAATGATACGAATTCGATCGAATTGGGAAAAAGAATGCCTCAACATTACGAGTGCTCGAGAACCCACTTGCATCTCTCAAATGGGTATCAAAATATAATTTTTTATTTTTGAATCCACAATTCCATTTCTTCCAAACAACCTTCATTCGGGGCTAGTCAAACTTGGGCCTAGTATGACCCGAAGTTGAGAAAAAGGGGCCCAAGAACTACGTATCTTTTCCCACCATCAAGACCACGTGTACAACTCTCAAATGGGAATCTAAATATGATTTCATATTTTCAAATGAAGAATTTTGCTTTTCGAAAATCACCTTCATTCGGGGTTAACCAAAATCAACACTAAAACGATAAGAAAATAGAATGAAATGGGTCAAAGAATGCCTCAACGTTACGAGCGCTCGTGAACCCACTTGCATATCTCAAATGGGTATCAAAAAATTATTTTATATTTTAAAACCCATAATTCCTCTTCTTCTAAATAGCCTTCATTCGGGGCTGGTCAAACTTGGTCCTAAATTGACCCGATGTTGAGAAGAAGTTTCCCAAGAACTACACATATTCGCTCGTAATTAGGAACGACGTGTACAACTCTCAAATGGGTATCCAAATATGATTTCATATTTTCCAATGAGGAATTTTTCTTTTCAAAAATCACCTTCATTCGAGGTTAACCAGAATCAACCCTAAAAAGATACAAATTTGATCGAAATGGGAAAAAGAATGCCTCAACGTTACGAGCGCTCAGAAAGCCACCTATATCTCTCAAATCATTATTAAAAAAGTATTTTATATTTTGAAACCCATATTTCCACTTCCTCCAAATAGCCTTTGTTCGAGGCTGGTCAAACTTGGGCCTAGATTGACCCGAAGTTGAGAAAAAGTGGCCCAAGAAATACACAGGTTCTCCTGCAATCGGGACTACGTGTACAACTCTTAAATGCATATCCAAATATGATTTCATGTTTGGAAATGAAGAAGTTGTATTTTCAAAAATAATCTTCATTCAGGGTTAACCAGAATCAAACCTAAAACGATACGAATTTGATCGAAATGGGCCAAAGAATGTCTCAACGTTACGAGTGCTCGGTAAGCTACTTGCATCTCTCAAATGGGTATCCAAAAATTATTTTATATTTTTAAACCAATAAGTCAACTTCTTCCAAATAACCTTCATTCGGGGCTGGTCAAACTTGGGCCTAGAATGACCCGAAGTTCAGAAAAAGGGGCCCAAGAACTACACGTCTTTTCTCGCAAACAAGACCACATGTAAAACTCTCAAATGAGTATCCAAATATGATTTCATATTTCCAAATGAAGAATTGTTCTTTTCAAAAATCACCTTCATTAAGGGTTAACCATAATCGACCCTAAAATGATACGAATTCGATCGAAATGGGCAAAAGAATGCGTCAACATTACGAGAACTCATGAACCCACTTGCATATCTCAAATGGGTGTCAAAAAATTATCATGTATTTTTAAACCCATAATTCCACTTCTTCCAAATAGCCTTCATTCGATGCTGGTCAAACTTGGGCCTAGAATGAAGTTGAGAAAAAGGCTCCTAAAAACTATACGTCTTCGCTCGCAATCAAGACAATGTGTACAACTCTCAAATGGGTATGCAAATATGATTTCATATTTGCAAATGAATAATTTTTCTTTTCAAAATTCACCTTCATTCGGGGTTACCAGAACAAACCGTAAAAAGATACAAATTTGATAGAAATGGGCCAAAGAGTGCCTCAACATTGCGAGAGTTCGGGAACCCTCCTATATCTCTCAAACCGGTATCAATAAATTATTTTATATTTTTAAACCCATATTTCCACTTCTTCCAAATAGCCTTCGTTCGAGGTTGGTCAAACTTGGGCCTAGAAAGACCCGAAGATGAGAAAAAGGGGCCCAAGAACTACACGTATTCTCCCTCAATCGGGACCACGTGTACAACTCTCAAATGGGTATCCAAATATGGTTTCATCTTTGGAAATGAAGAATTTGTCTTTTCAAAAATCACCTTCCTTCGAGGTTAACCAAAATCAACCTAAAACTATACAAATTTGATCGAAATGGACCAAAGAATGACTCAACGTTATGGGCGCTCGGAACCCACTTGCATATCTCAAATGGGTATCAAAAAATTATTTTATATTTTTAAACCCCTAATTCCACTTTTTCTAAAGACCCTTCAATCAGGGGCTTGTCAAACTTGGGCCTAGAATGACTCAAAGTTGAGAAAAAGGGGCCCAAGAACTACACGTCTTCTCCCGCAATCAAGACCACGTGTAGAACTCTCAAATGGGTATCCAAATTTGATTTCATATTTGCAAATGAAGTAGTTTGCGTTTCAAAAATCACCTTCATTCGGGGTTAACCATAATCAACTCTAAAACAATATGAATTTGATCGAAATGGGCCAAAGAATGTCGCAAAGTTACGAGCACTCGGGAACCCACTTGCATCTCTAAAATGGGTATCAAAAAATTATTTATATTTTTAAACCCATAATTCCACTTCGTCTAAATAGCCTTCATTCGGGGCTGGTCAAACTTGGGCCTAAATTTATCTGAAGTTGAGAAGAAGTTGCCCAAGAAGTACACGTCTTTGCTCACAATTAGGACCACGTGTACAACTCTCAAATGGGTATCCAAATATGATTTCATATTTGCAAATGGAGAATTTTGCTTTTCAAAAATCACCTACATTCAGGGTTAACTAGAATCAACTCTAAAACAATACGAATTTGATCGAAATGGGTCAAAGAATGCTTGAACGTTGTGAGAGCTCAGGATAAAACCTTTATCTCTCAAATCGGTATCAAAAAATTATTCTTTGTTTTTAAAACCATATTTGTACTTTTTCCAAATAGCCTTCGTTCGAGGTTGGTCAAACTTGGACCTAGAAGGACTTGAAGTTGAGAAAAAGGGCCCCAAGAACTACACTTCTTCACTTGCAATCGTGACCACATGTACAACTATCAAATGGGTATTCAAATATGATTTCATATTTGTAAATGAAGAATTTGTCTTTTTAAAACTCACCTTCATTTGCAGTTAACCAGAATTCAACCCTAAAATGATACAAATTTGACCAAAATGGGCCAGAGAATGCCGCAACGTTGCGAGAGCTTAAGAAACCACCTGTATCTCTCAAATCGGTATTAAAAAATTATTTTACATTTTTAAACCCATATTTCCACTTCTTCCAAATAGCCTTCATTCGAGGCTGCTCAAACTTGGGCATAGAATGACCCGAAGTTGAGAAAAAGGGGCCCACAAACTACATGTATTCTCCCTCAATCGGGGCCACGTGTAACTCTCAAATGGGTATCCAAATATAATTTCATCTTTGGAAATGAAGAATTTGCCTTTTCAAAAATTACCTTCATTGAGGGTTAACCTGAATCATTCTTAAAACAATACAGATTTGATCGAAATGGGACAAAGAATGCCTCAAAGTTGCGAGAGCTTGGGAACCCACCTATATCTCTCAAATCGGTATCAAAAAATTGTTTTATATTTTTAAACCCATATTTCCACTTCTTCCAAATAGCCTTCATTTGAGCTTGGTCAAACTTGGGCCTAAAATGACCCGAAGTTTAGTAAAAGGGCCCCAAGAACTACACATCTTCTCTCGCAATCGGGACCACATGTACAATTCTAAAATGGGTATCCAAATATGGTTTCATCTTTGGAAATGAAGAATTTGTCTTTTCAAAAATTACCTTCATTCAGGGTTAACTAGAATCAACCCTAAAACAATACGAATTTGATCGAAATGGGCCAAAGAATGCGTCAACGTTATGGTCGCTCGGGAACCCACTTGCATATCTCAAATGGGTATCAAAAAAATATTTTATATTTTTAAACCCCTAATTCCACTTTTTCTAAATAGCCTTCAATCGAGGGCTGGTCAAACTTGGGCCTAGAATGACCTGAAGTTGAGAAAAAGTGGCCCAAGAACTACACGTCTTCTCTCGAAATTAGGACCACATGTACAACTCTCAAATGGGTATCCAAATATGATTTCATATTTCCAAATGAAGAATTTTTCTTTTCAAAAATCACCTTCATTTGGGGTTAACTAGAATCGACTCTAAAATGATACGAATTCGACCGAATTGGGAAAAAGAATGCCTCAACATTACAAGCGCTCCGGAACCCACTTGCATCTCTCAAATGGGTATCAAAATATTATTTTTTTATTTTTAAACCCATAATTCCACTTCTTCCAAATAGCCTTCATTTAGGGTTGGTCAAACTTGGGCCTAAAATGACCCAAAGTTGAGAAAACGGGGCCCAAGAACTACACATCTTTGCTCGCCTTCAAGACCACGTGTACAACTCTCAAATGGGTATCTAAATATGATTTCATATTTGCAAATGAAGAATTTTGCTTTTCAAAAATCACCTTCATTCGGGGTTAACCAGAATCAACCCTAAAACGATACGAATTTGATCGAAATGGGCCAAAGAATGCCTCACTGTTACGAGTTCTCGTGAACTCACTTGGATTTCTCAAATGGGTATCAAAAAATTATTTTATATTTTAAAACCCATAATTCCACTTATTCTAAATAGCCTTCATTCGGGGCTGGTCAAACTTGGGCCTAAATTGACCCGAATTGAGAAGAAGTTGCCCAAGAACTACACATCTTCATTCGCAATTAGGAACCACATGTATAATTTTCAAATGGGTATCCAAATATGATTTCATATTTGCAAATGAGGAATTTTTCTTTTCAAAATCACCTTCATTCGAGGTTAACCAAAATCAACCCTAAAACGATACGAATTTGATCGAAATGGGCCAAAGAATGTCTCAGCGTTACGAGCACTCGAGAACCCACTTGCATCTCTCAAAAGGGTATCCAAAAATTATTTTATGTTTTTAAACCCATAATTCCACTTCTTCCAAATAACCTTCATTCGGGGCTGGTCTAACTTGGGCCTAGAATGACCCGAAGTTGAGATCATATTTGGAGAATGACAATACAAATTACACGACTTCTCCCGCAATTGGGACCACATGTACAACTCTCAAATGAATATCCAAATATGATTTCATCTTTGGAAATGAAGAATTTGTATTTTCAAAAATCACCTTCATTCGAGGTTAACCATAATCAAACCTAAAACGATACGAATTTGATCAAAATGGGTCAAAGAATGTCTCAGCGTTATGAGTGCTCGGGAACCCACTTGTATCTCTCAAATGGGTATCCACAAATTATTTTATATTTTTAAACCCATACTTCCACTTCTTCCAAATAGACTTCATTTGGGGCTGGTCTAACTTGGGCCTAGAATGACCCTAAGTTGAGAAAAAGGGGCCCAAGAACTACACGTCTTCTCTCGCAATCAAGACCACATGTACAACTCTCAAATGGGTATCCAAATATGATTTCATATTTCCAAATGAAGAATTGTTGTTTTAAAAAATCACCTTCATTCGGGGTTAACCATAATTGACCCTAAAACGATACGAATTCGATCGAAATGGGCAAAAGAATGCCTCAACGTTACGAGCGCACAGAAACCCACTTGCATCTCTCAAATGGGTATCAAAAAATTGTCATGTATTTTAAAACCCATAATTCCACTTCTTCCAAATAGCCTTAATTTGGGGCTGGTCAAACTTTGGCTTAGAATGACCCGAATTTGAGAAAAAGGGTCCTAAAAACTATACGTCTTTGATCGCAATCAAGACCACGTGTACAACTCTCAAATGGGTATGCAAATATGATTTCATATTTGCAAATGAAGATTTTTTTTTTCAAAAGTCACCTTCATTCGGGGTTACCATAACCAACCCTGAAAAGATACAAATTTGATAGAAATGGAACAAAGAATGCCTCAACGTTGCGAGAGATCGAGAACCCACCTATATCTCTCAAACCGGTATCAAAAAATTATTTTATATTTTTAAACCCATATTTCCACTTCTTCCAAATAGTCTTCGTTCGAGGTTGGTCAAAGTTGGGCCTAGAATGACCCGAAGATGAGAAAAAGGGGCCCAAGAACTACACTTCTTCTCCCTCAATCGAGACCACGTGTACAACTCTCAAATGGGTATCCAAATATGGTTTCATCTTTGGAAATGAAAAATTTGTCTTTTAAAAAATAACCTTCATTCGTGGTTAACTAGAATCAACCCTAAAATGATATGAATTTGATCGAAATAGGCCAAAGAATGCCTCAATGTTACGGGCACTCGAAACCCACTTGCATATCTCAAATGGGTATCAAAAAAGTTATTTTATATTTTTAAACCCCTCATTCCACTTTTTCTAAGGAGCCTTCAATCGGGGGCTTGTCAAACTTGGGCGTAGAATGACCTGAAGTTGAGAAAAAAGGGCCCAAGAACTACACGTCTTTGCTTGCAATTAGGACCACATGTACAACTCTCAAATGGGTATTCAAATATGATTTCATATTTGAAAATGAAGAACTTTTCTTTTTGAAAATCCCATTCATTCGGGGTTAACCAGAATCGACACTTAAACGATACGAATTCGATCGAAATGGGAAAAATAATGTCTCAATGTTACAAGCACTCGAGAACTCACTTGCATTTTTCAAATGGGTATCAAAAAATTATTTTGTAATTTTAAACCCATAATTGCACTTCTTCCAAATAGCCTTCATTCGGGACTGGTCAAACTTGGGTCTAGAATGACCTGAAGTTGAGAAGAAGTTTCCCAAGAACTACACATCTTCGCTCACAATTAGGACCACGTGTACAACTCTCAAATGGGTATCCAAATATGATTTCATATTTGCAAATAAAGAATTTTGCTTTTCAAAAATCACCTTCATTCAGAGTTAACCAGAATCAACACTAAAACGATACGAATTTGATCGAAATGGGCAAAAGAATGACTCAACGTTACGGGTGCTTGGAAACCCACCTATATCTATCAAATCAATATCAAAAAATTATTTTATATTTTTAAACCCATATTTTCACTTCTTCCAAATAGCCTTCGTTCGACGCTGGTCAAACTTGGGCCTAGATTGACCCGAAGTTGAGAAAAAGCCGCCCAAGAACTACACGGCTTCTCCCGCAATCGGGATCACGTGTACAACTCTCAAATGGGTATCCAAATATTATTTCATCTTTGGAAATGAATAATTTTTCTTTTCAAAAATCACCTTCATTCGGGGCTGGTCAAACTTGGGCCTAAATTGACCCAAAGTTGAGAAGAAGTTGCCTAAGAACTACACGTCTTCGCTCACAATTAGGACCACATGTACAACTCTCAAATGGGTATCCAAATATGATTTCATATTTGCAAATGGAGAATTATGCTTTTCAAAAATCACCTTCATTCGGGGTTAACCAGAATGAAATCTAAAACGATACGAATTTGATCGAAATGGGTCAAAGAATACCTCAACGTTGTGAGAGCTCGGGAGAACACCTATATCTCTCAAATCGGTATCAAAAAATTATTCTGTATTTTTAAACCCATATTTGCACTTTTTCCAAATAGCCTTCATTCGAGGTTGGTCAAACTTGGACCTAGAAGGACCTGAAGTTGAGAAAAAGGGGCCAAAGAACAACACGTCTTCACTTGCAATCTTGACCACGTGTACAACTATCAAATGGGTATCCAAATATGATTTCATCTTTGTAAATGAAGAATTTGTCTTTTCAAAAATCACCTTCATTCGGGGTTAACGAGAATTCAAACCTAAAACGATACAAATTTGATCGAAATGGGCCAGAGAATGGCTCAACCTCGCGAGAGCTTAAGAAACCACCTGTATCTCTCAAATTGGTATTAAAAAATTATTTTACATTTTTAAACCCATATTTCCACTTCTTCCAAATAGCCTTCATTTGAGGCTGCTCAAACTTGGGCCTAGAATGACCTGAAGTTGAGAAAAAGGGGCCCACGAACTACATGTCTTCTCTTGCAATTGGGACCATGTGTACAACTCTCAAATGGGTATCCAAATATGATTTCATCTTTGGAAATTAAGAATTTGTCTTTTCAAAAATTACCTTCATTCGGGGTTAACCTGAATCAACTCTAAAAAGTTACGAATTTGATCGAAATGGGCCAAATAATGCCTCGAAGTTGCGAGAGCTTGGGAACCGACATATATCTCTCAAATCAGTATCAAAAAATTATTTTATATTTTTAAACCCATATTTCCACTTCTTCCAAATAGCCTTCGTTCGAGCTTGGTCAAACTTGGGCCTAAAATGACCCGAAGTTGAGAAAAAGGGGCCTAAGTACTACATGTCTTCTCTCGCAATCGGGACCACATGTACAACTCTCAAATGGGTATCCAAATGTGGTTTCATCTTTGGAAATGAAGAATTTGTCTTTTCTAAAATTACCTTCATTTAGGGTTAATTAGAATCAACCCTAAAACGATACGAATTTGATCTAAATGGGCCAAAGAATGCCTCAACGTTACGGTCGCTCGGGAACCCACTTGGATATCTCAAATGGGTATTAAAAAATTATTTTATATTTTTCAACCCCTAATTCCACTTTTTCTAAATAGCCTTCAATTGGGGGCTGGTCAAACTTGGGCCTAGAATGACCCGAAGTTGAGAAAAAGGGGCCCAAGAACTACAAGTCTTCGCTCACAATTAGGACCATGTGTACAACTCTCAAATGGGTATCCAAATATGATTTCATATTTCCAAATGAAGAATTTTGCTTTTCAGAAATCACCTTCATTTGGGGTTAACAAGAATCGACTCTAAAATGATAAGAATTCGATCAAATTGGGAAAAAGAATGCCTCAACGTTACGAGCGCTCAGAAAACCACTTGCATCTCTCAAATGGGTATCAAAAAATTATTTTGTATTTTTAAACCCATAATTTCACTTCTTCCAAATAGCCTTCATTCGAGGCTGGTCAAACTTGGGCCTAGAATGCCCTGAAGTTGAGAAAAAGGGGCCCAAGAACTACACGTTTTTGCTCGCCATCAAGACCACGTGTACAAATATCAAATGGGTATCTAAATATGATTTCATATTTGGAAATGAAGAATTTTTCTTTTCAAAAATCACCTTAATTCGGGGTTAACCAGAATCAACCCTAAAATGATATGAATTTGATCGAAATGGGCAAAAGAATGTCTCAACGTTAAGAGCGCTCATGAACCCACTTGCATCTCTCAAATGGGTTTCAAAAAATTATTTTATATTTTTAAACCCATATTTGCACTTCTTCCAAATAGCCTTCATTCGAGGCTGGTCAAACTTGGGCCTAGATTGACCCGAAGTTGAGAAAAAATGGCCCAAGAACTGCACATCTTCTCCCGCAATCGTGACCACATGTACAACTCTCAAATGGGTATCCAAATATGATTTCATCTTTGGAAATGAAGAATTTGTCTTTTCAAAAATTACCTTCATTCGAGGTTATCCAGAATCAAACCTAAAACGATACAAATTTGATCGAAAAAGGGGCCCAAGAACTACACGTCTTCACTCGGAATTAGGACCACGTGTAGAACTCTCAAACGGGTATCCAAATATATTTTCATATTTTCAAATGGAGAATTTTTCTTTTCAAAAATCACCTTCATTGGGGGTTAACCAGAATCGACCCTAAAATGATACGAATTCGATCGAAATAGGAAAAATAATGTCTCAACGTTACGAGCATTTGGAAACCCACTTGCATCTCTCAAATGGGTATCAAAAAATTATTTTGTAATCTTAAACCCATAATTGTACTTATTCCAAATAGCCCTTCATTCAGGGCTAGTCCAACTTGGGCCTAGAATGACCCGAAGTTGAGAAAAAGAGGTCCGATAACTACACGTCTTCGCTCGCCATCAAGACCACGTGTACAACTCTCAAATGGGTATCCAAATATGGTCACAGAATGGCGTAATGTTACGAGAGCTTAAGAAACCACCTATATCTCTCAAATCGGTATTAAAAAATTATTTTACATTTTTAAACCCATATTTCCAGTTCTTCCAAATAGCCTTCATTGAAGGCTGCTCAAACTTGGGCCTAGAATGACCCGAAGTTGAGAAAAAGGGGCCCATGAACTACATGTTTTCTCCCGCAATCGGGACCACATGTACAAATCTCAAATGGGTATCCAAATATGATTTCATCTTTGGAAATGAAGAATTTGACTTTTCAAAAATTACCTTCATTCAGGGTTAACCAGAATCATCCCTAAATCGATATGAATTTGATCGAATGGGCCAAAGAATGCCTAAAAGTTGCGAGAGCTCAAGAAACCACCTATATCTCTCAAATTGGTATCAAAAAATTATTTTATATTTTTAAACCCATATTTCCACTTCTTCCAAATAGCCTTCGTTCGAGCTTGGTCAAGCTTTGGCCTAAAATGACTCGAAGTTGAGAAAAAGGGGCCCAAGAACTACACATCTTCTCTCACAATCGGGACCACATGTACAACTCTCAAATGGGTATCCAAATATGGTTTCATCTTTGGAAATGAAGAATTTGTCTTTTCAAAAATTACCTTCCTTCAGGGTTAACTATAATCAACCCTAAAACGATACGAATTTGATCGAAATGGGCCAAAGAATGCATCAACGTTACGATCGCTCGGGAACCCACTTGCATATCTCAAATGGGTATAAAAAATTATTTTATATTTTTAAACCCCTCATTCCACTTTTTCTAAATAGCCTTCATTCGGGGTTGGTCAAACTTGGGCCTAGAATGACCAGAAGTTGATAAAAAGGGGCCCAAGAACTACACGTCTTCTCTCACAATAAGGACCACATGTACAACTCTCAGATGGGTATCCAAATATGATTTCATATTTCCAAATGAAGAATTGTTCTTTTCAAAAATCACCTTCATTCGGGGTTAACCATAATCGACCCTAAAATGATACAAATTCGATCGAAATGGGCAAAAGAATGTCTCAACGTTACGAGCGCTTAGGAACCCACTTGCATCTTTCAAATGGGTATCAACAAATTATCATGTATTTTTAAACCCATAATTCCACTTCTTCCAAATAGCCTTCATTCGGGGCTGGTCAAACTTGGGCTTAGAATGACCCGAAGTTGAGAAAAAAAGTCCTAGAAACTATACGTATTCGCTCGCAATCAAGACCACGTGTACAACTCTCAAATAGGGATGCAAATATGATTTCATATTTGCAAATGAAGAATTTTTCTTTTCAAAAATCACCTTCATTCGGGGTTAACCAAAATCAACCCTAAAACGATACAAATTTGATCGAAATGGGCCAAAGAATGCCTCAACATTTCGAGCACTCGGGAACCCACTTGCATTTCTCAAATTGGTATCAAAAAAATATTTATATTTTTTAACCCATAATTCCACTTCTTCCAAATAGCCTTCATTCGGGACTAGGCAAACTTGTGCCTAGAATGACCCAAAGTTGAGTAAAAGGGGCCCAAGAACTACACGTCTTTTCCCGCAATCAAGACCACGTGTAGAACTCTCAAATGGGTATCCAAATATGATTTCATATTTGCAAATGAAGTAGTTTGTGTTTCAAAAATTACCTTCATTTGGGGTGAACCATAATCTACCCTAAAACAATACGAATTTGATCGAACTGGGCCAAGGAATGCTGCAAAGTTACGAGCACTTGGGAACCCACTTGCATCTCTAAAATGGGTATCCAAAAATTATTTATATTTTTAAACCCATAATTCCACTTCGTCTAAATTGACTTCATTCAAGGCTGGTCAAACTTGGGCATAAATTGATCCGAAGTTGAGAAGAAGTTTCCCAAGAACTACACGTCTTTGCTCACAATTAGGACCACATATACAACTCTCAAATGGGTATCCAAATATGATTTCATATTTGCAAATGGAGAATTTTTCTTTTCAAAATTCACCTTCATTCGGGGTTAACCAGAATCAACTCTAAAACGATACAAATTTGATCGAAATGGGTCAAAGAATGCTGCAATGTTGTGAGAGCTCAAGAGACCACCTATATCTCTCAAATCAGTATCAAAAAATTATTCTGTATTTTTAAACCCATATTTTCACTTTTTCCAAATAGCCTTCTTTCGAGGTTGGTCAAACTTGGACCTAGAAGGACCTGAAGTTGAGAAAAAGGGCCCCAAGAACTACACGTCTTCACCTGCAATTGTAACCACGTGTACAACTATCAAATGGGTATCCAAATATTATTTCATCTTTGTAAATGAAGAATTTGTCTTTTCAAAACTCACCTTCATTCGGGGTTAACTAGAATTCAACCCCCAAACGATACAAATTTGATCGAAATGGGCCAAAGAATGGCTCAACGTTGCGAGATCTTAAGAAACCACCTATATCTCTCAAATCGGTATTAAAAAATTATTTTACATTTTTAAACCCATATTTCCATTTCTTCCAAATAGCCTTCATTCAAGGCTGCTCAAACTTGGGCCTAGAATGACCTGAAGTTGAGAAAAAGGGGCCCACGAACTACATGTCTTCTCCCGCAATCGGGACCACGTGTACAACTCTCAAATGGGTATCCAAATATGATTTCATCTTTGGAAATGAAGAATTTGTCTCTTCAAAAATTATCTCCATTCAGGGTTAACCAGAATCAACCCTAAAATGATATGGATTTGATCGAAATGGGCCAAAGAATGCCTCAAAGTTGCGAGAGCTCGGGAACCCACCTATATCTCTCAAATCGGTATCAAAAAATTATTTTATATTTTTAAACCCATATTTCCACTTCTTCCAAATAGATTTCGTTCGAGCTTGGTGAAACTTGGGCCTAAAATGACCCAAAGTTGAGAAAAAGGGGCCCAAGAGCTACACATCTCTCGCAATCGGGACCACATGTACAACTCCCAAATGGGTATCCAAATATGGTTTCATCTTTGGAAATGAAGATTTTGTCTTTTCAAAAATTACTTTCATGCAGGGTTAACTAGAATCAACGCTAAAACGATACGAATTTGATCGAAATGGGCCAAAGAATGCCTCAACGTTACGGTCGCCCGGGAACCCACTTGCATATCTCAATTGTGTATCAAAAAATTATTTTATATTTTTAAACCCCTAATTCCACGTTTTCTAAATAGCCTTCAATCGGGGGTTGGCCAAACTTGGGACTAGAATGACCTGAAGTTGAGAAAAAGGGGCCCAAGAACTACATGTCTTCACTCGCAATTAGGACCATGTGTACAACCCTCAAATGGGTATCCAAATCTGATTTCATATTTCCAAATGAAGAATTTTGCTTTTCAAAAATCACCTTCATTCAGAGTTAACTAGAATCGACTCTAAAATGATACGAATTCGATCGAATTGGGAAAAATAATGCCTCAATGTTACGAGCGCTTGGGAGCCGACTTGCATCTCTCAAATGGGTATCAAAAAATTATTTTGTATTTTTAAACCCATAATTCCACTTCTTCGAACTAGCCTTCATTCGGGGCTGGTCAAACTTGGGCCTAGAATGACCCGAAGTTGAGAAAATGGGGCCCAAGAACTACATGTCATTGCTCGCCATCAAGACCACGTGTACAACTCTCAAATGAGTATCTAAATATGATTTTATATTTGCAAATGAAGAATTTTTCTTTTCAAAAATCACCTTCATTCGAGGTTAACCAGAATCAACCCTAAAACGATATGAATTTGATCGAAATGGACCAAGGAATGCCTCAACGTTACGAGAGCTCGTGAACCCACTTGCATCTCTCAAATGGGTATCAAAATATTATTTTATATTTTAAAACCCATAATTCCACTTCTTCTAAATAGCCTTCATTCAGGACTGGTCAAACTTGGGCCTAAATTGACCCGAAGTTGAGAAGAGGTTGCTCAAGAACTACACATCTTCACACACAATTAGGAACCACTTGTACAACTCTAAAATGGGTATCCAAATATGATTTCATATTTGCAAATGATGAATTTTCTTTTTCAAAAGTCACCTTCATTCGAGGTTAACCAGAATCAACCCTAAAACGATACGAACTTGATCGAAATGGACCAAATAATGCCTCAACGTTACGAGCGCTCGCGAACCCACTTGCATCTCTCAAATGGGTATCAAAAAATTATTTATATTTTAAAACCCATAATTCCACTTCTTCTAAATAGCCTTCATTCGAGGCTGGTCAAACTTGGGCCTAAATTGACCCGAAGTTGAGAAGAGGTTGCTCAAGAACTACACATCTTCGCACACAATTAGGAACCACGTGTACAACTCTCAAATGGGTATCCAAATATGATTTCATATTTGCAAATGAAGAATTTTGATTTTCAAAAATCACCTTCATTCGGGGTTAACCATAATCAACCCTAAAACGATATGAATTTGATCGAAATGGGAAAAATAATGCCTCAACGTTACGAGCGCTTGGGAACCCACCTATATCTCTCAAATCATTATCAAAAAATTATTTTATATTTTGAAACCCATATTTCCACTTCTTCCAAATAGCCTTCATTCGAGGCTGGTCAAACTTGGGCCTAGATTGACCTAAAGTTCAGAAAAAGCAACCCAAGAACTACACGGCTTCTCCTGTAATTGGGACCACGTGTACAACTCTCAAATGCATATCCAAATATGATTTCATCTTTGGAAATGAAGAATTTGAATTTTCAAAAATCACCTTCATTCGGTGTTAACCAGAATCAAATTGTTAGTCCCTAAAGTTGCACTCGAATGCTAAGGGAAAGCTAGGGCATCATTGATTTATTGCAAAAGCGTTTTGAGGGTTTTATGATTGGGTTTTTTGAGTAAGGTGGTTTGAAACTGGTTTCAAGGTAACAACACAATATGAAAAACAAGATTAAAACATAGTATATCCCATTGACTGAATAATAGCTAAAAACAAAGATGGATTAAACCAATTAAGAAAAAGGAAGGTGAAGCTTTCAATTTTTCAACTTCACCAGAATTCTTGCCTCAAAATATCATAAAGAAACAAGATGTTCAACTTGATATCAAACTTGAAAAATAATCGTTACAGTAAAATTTTCACTGTATAAATTAACAGTCAAGAATCAAAAGCATTGCAATTTGAATATGAATTCAAGCAAGAATAAAGAAATAATAGAGTAGAAAAAGAGTGTCCAACCATCCATATGACTTTGCTATTAAATTTCAAATTGAACATAATGCCTTTACAATGTGCTTCACAAAAAGGTCCCCTGGGTCTCCAATTTTTCCATACTTCCTCTCATTCTACAGAGTTTATATAGAAACAATAGATAATAATCAAGATCCAAAAGAAATGGATCTTAAAAACTCCTCATATATGTTTAGTTTCTTGTTTAAAATAATCAAGGAGAAGATCCAATCTGATCTCCAATTCGAATTGATGAGGTGGCTTGTCAATTGCTGTCCATGAGATTTTTCAGGAAAACAAATCTGGTAAATTCCTGAAAAATAGGGTCCAACAATCAATTCGAATCTCTTAAATGGTGATGGATGTGTAAAAACTGAGAGAGGTTTTTGTGAAGGGGCATGTTCCCAACAAAAACCTCTTTTTGTTTCATCAAATTCATTTCTAGTTGTTCTGTAACCTCTCTTGAAGAAGAAGACTAAAACATGAAAAAATAACAAAGTATTTCCTGTAGCTTATCAGAAAATTAGCCCTCAAAAATCAATTCGAATCTCTTAAATGTTGATATATGTGTAAAAAATGAGAGAGGTTTTTGTGAAGGGGCATGTTCCCAAAAAAAAAATCTTTTGGTTTCATCAAATTCATCTCCAGCTGTTCTGCAACCCCTCTTGAAGAAAAAGACTAAACCAGGTAAAAATAACAAAGAATTTCTTGTAGCTTTTCTGGTTCTTCTTTTAATGATTCTTTATGTACTGGGGACATTCTTGTATTTCGTTTGAGATCTGATTTTGCATATTCAAAATGGTATTCTATCACTATGACACTACTCAACATCATCTGATTTGTAATGAGGGTCTGCTACCCATGTCTTGATGTTCATGTTCCTCATCTTCAAGGCAAAAAAATAGAGTATAGGCTAGATTTAGAACCGAGCTGCTGTAGGATGATTTAAGTGTAGCCTTGTGTTCACCAGTGAGCATTTGGATCTCTTCACGTTCCCTACTTACAAGACTTCCTTGAAGAACATGCAACTCTTTCTGTTTCCCAATCTTTCCACTCATGAACTTGCATGATAGCTAAAATATTTCATAAGCTATCCCATCATTTCTCACAAATCTCTTACTGATAATTTCAACAAAGTTTGCTTGTATGACCACCTTTGATTTCCAGTCTACCTATGCAACTAAAAACATACCAAATGAATATGATTTGGGTCCATCGTAATGCATGATGCACCTTTCTGGAGTCATGGCAGACAAAACCCCACAATCTACGAAGATACAAATCTATCCCTGAGATAATGATTCTAGGGGGCAGTATCTATGTTGATAAGACAATTTTTCTTCAGTCAGGATAACTCCTCCTTGTTGTGGCTCGGTGTGGTGCTAGTATTTGTCTTGACTTATGCGTTAGGGTTTGAATATTGCATGAGCCAACTCCAAGGCTTTTGTAACTAGCACCCTCGGGTTCTGAATTTTCCACCTTCAATCTGTTAGTGTATAACGTTCCTCTGAGCAAATACCTGCGCCTAAATTCAGCAAAGTCAGACAAGTATAATATAATGATCATTGAGAATTGGGTGATTTTAAAATGAGACCTTCGTGGGTAATGTTGACACTCGGAACTGAATTTGGGTTGCACGCAAATTAATCCCGAGGCAACCTCGAACCACTTTGGATTGGAAGCTGCCCCTCCCAACCCGAGAGGGATCTCTCGGATAATGTCACAGTATGATCTTCAGTAAGCGTAAAATGGTGGGCAGATTTATGGGTAAATGATAGTTTGGATTTTTAAAGTTTGGGGGTTGGACTAGGGAAACAGTCTATTGGGCATGGAGTCAAGTGAAAACCAAAGAAAGGAGATAATAGTAGTGATCATATAACTTGTGGAAAATGAGGCAAAGTAAGTCTATCTTTCAACAATTGATCATCATGATGCGGTAGCAGAAAAGAAAAGAAAAGGCCATCACATTGAAAGCATCTATCAAGGATGAATTTTCACTACAACTTTAGAGAAAAAAAAAACGAAGGTTGATAACTAGATGCAGAGCACTTATCTGGAGCGAATTCTGACCATTCACCATAGAAACACAACACATATATATCAACTGTGTGTAAGGAGCATATAAAATGAATTCCAAACAAATTTTAACTTAGCTGAAAGAGGAAGAGATAAACAATATGACAATGACAACAGGGAGAACATACTGAAAGAATCGACCGTGATGAATCTCACAATAATCAAGTGAACACGTCTTCTGTATTACTCCAATTTGGGCTTACAAATTAACTCGGCTTACAAAAGGAGCCCCTCTTCGAAAGAGGTTTTTCCCCCAGCCCCCCCCTCCAATGATTATTTAACTAATCTCACCCTCTCGATCCGTTACATAACTTGGTGTTT
>ML819356.1:0-18324 GCA_009831015.1 Picea engelmannii
TGATACTATGTGGCCTAGTAACTTTCCCTCCTGCATGGCGAACAGAGATTTCTTGGGGTTTAATGAAATGCCAAAACTCCTGCATTTCAAGAAAACCTTCCTGAGATGACAACAATGTTCCTTATCAGATTTTGAAAATACTGTGATATCATCCAGATAGACGACCACAAATTTATCCTTTTCCCCAATGAAAGCTATGTCCATGGCACGCTGAAACGTTTCCCCTACATTCATCAATCCGAAAGGCATCTTGGCATACATGAATGTGCCCCATGGAGTGGTAAATGTCGTATTTTCCCTGTCCTCAGGCAGAACAGAGACTTTATTGTAGCCAGCGAAACCGTCAATCATGGACATCCTGGAGGCTCTTGTTACCCTCTGTAGTATATGTTCCATATTTGGTAAGGGGTAGTTATCCTTTTGTGAGCTCCTGTTCAGGTTTCTGAAGTCTACACAGAGTCTGATTTCTCCATTCTTTTTCCTTACTGGTACCAAGTTGGCCACCCACTCTGAGTATCTCAGTGGTACGATGATCTGGGCCTGCAACAGCTTCTTCACTTCCCTCTCCATGATAGGCAGCAGCATAGGATTTATCTATCTCATCTTCTGCCTAAATGGCTTTGCCTCTCCTTTCAAAGGGATTTTATGTTCGATGACAGAAGTGTCATATGTTTTGAGGTCTTCGTAGGTCCAGGCGAAGACATTAGCAAATTCCCTCAAAAGTTCGATGTATTCAAACCTCTGCTCCTCTGTCAGGCTTCTTGACAATTTGACAAACTTGGGCTCACTCTCGGTGCCAATGTTTCACTAAATAGCACCAGCGTCATCCTCCGAGATTTCCCCCTTTAATGACACAAAATTTCTATCAAAAATCCTTTCCAAAGGAACCAGTCCCCTTGGAATATGATTGTTGGGCAACTGCACAATGTTACGCTCTGCAATCTTATTCAGAAAATTACCCCCATCAAGATTTTCTTTAGAGACAGAGTCTTTGTCGATATGCATCTCTAAAAATTCTTCGACAGTCTCCAAGAACTTCTTGATCTCGAGATCATCCTCAAATACCTTCCAATGTTTGACGTTGTCAGGTATGGAGGGCCTGTATTTTACTTCTACATCATATTTGAATTTGGGCGGCAAGGGTACTTTGAAATTGCTTGCTGATGTAGCCAAGGAATATGCCATTGTGTTCTCCTCTCTTGGGATGAAAGAAATGTTAAATGTTGAGAAGAAACTATCAATTAGGTCCCATACCTCATTTCTGTAACTCCTAAGTCAAGGATGCTTAGCCTGATAAGCGTTTCTGATCTGTTGGACCACCAACTCTGCATCTCCGAACACTGCTACTTCCTGAATTCCCATTTTCCTTGCAACTCTTAATCCTAGGATAAGAGCTTCATACTCTGCCACATTTTTTGTAGCTTCAAATTCTAATTTGTATGACAGAGATATGGTTTCTTGAGTAGGTGACACAAAAAACACCCCAGCCCCAGCGCCTTCCCTAGAACAGGCTCCATCAAAGAACATTTTCCAAACGGGGGTGATGGAGGGAAGAAATTTATGGGAAGTGGTGGGAAACTTTCTGAGCTTAAGAGGAGGCTCGGGAGAATGGGTGAGTTGTAGAAAACTGGAGCCTAGATCAGTGTCTAAGGCAAAAATAGGATGGTTAGTAGGATTAACTTCATCACTGATTATATAGGCCAATTGGGCTTCCCTGTATAGCCTCCTATGGTCTCCTATAAACACTGGGATGGTAGCATATGTGAGGTCCATCTACAAAGTTCCCCCTAGTCTTTTTATCCAAGATCTTGATAACAACATACCGAACTTGGGGGGAACATCAGCCACTACAATATCCATGATCACACTTTTCATGGGCAACTGAAACAAGGTCAAGACCAGGTCTTTGATAACTCCTAGACATTGAACCTTTCTGGAGTCAAAGGAGTAGAGGTCATGGTAGGCTCGGGTGACTTCTAGTCCTAACTCTTCCATGACAGTTTTGGGCATGAGGTTGTGAGAAGCCCTCAAATCCATCAAGCAGTTATGTAGTACCTTGTCATGTATGTTCAAGGAAGTGTAGAAGGGAGGGGATGATTCATTCCTGTCTTCTACCATAGGACCTAAAATAACTGCAGGATTTTCATCTTGCAAATTGATGGAGTCTGTGGGAAGGCATGAGACCTCCGACTGTAAAAGATCAGAGAAGCATTTCTTGAACCCTCCATGTTTAATCAATTCGGTCAGGGGCACAGGGATTCTGATCTTTTGAATTTCATGCTCGAAATTAAAAAAAGAGGTAAGCTTCAGGATTTCTCTTATTTCGGGAACATGACTCTGGACTATGGGAGAGAGGGGTTGGGGCTTCTTACCTATGTGATTGTCTGCTACTTCATTAGCAGGTTTCTCCATTCTAGTGGACTGCTCAGGGACATCATGTGCTATTGTATTTTTCTTAGACCTCAGATCATATCTGCCTTGGCTACCACTAGTCTTGTCTCCCTTGCTCAGTTCATTTAGCTGGTTGTCCATGAGAGACTCCTCGTACATTGATTGAGTGAGATGAGGAAAAGGAGGAGTGTCTCCGAAGCAATGGATTTCAGGATCAAGCTCATCTATTTCCCCTTCTTCCCCCTCAGCCACAAAGTTATTTTGAAAGGGGGCCTGAATCTTCTGGTCTTCTCTGTCTCTTCCCCTCTCCCTTTGCACAGTCAGGGAAGTAATATTGTTTGGCCTCCTGAAACCTCCTTTGTTTTCGGCGTTTTGGGAGCCCTTGTATGCTTTCCTCCCCTCCACCTTCATTCTCTCCATCTCTGCATATAGAGACTTCACCATCCTAGTCATCTCATCCACTTGAGGGTGGGGCATTGATGGCCCAGAAGTTTAGGCTTCAGATCTTCCCTTTTTTCTGTCTGCGTCGGCCTTGTTCCTCGGTCTATTAGCTGCTAATACATTGGACTCCACTTCTATGGCCGCATATTTCATTTGAGCTAAGGAGGTGGCTCTTCTTTCTCTCAATAAAAGACAGAAATCAGGGCCAAATGCACTAGCATAAGAAATCTTGGTCGAGGCTTCTAAAGGTTTTATTTCGGCAGGGATTTTATTATACATCTTATTGAATCTTTTGGAGAAGTCAGAGACAGACTCTCCATCCGTCTTTTTCAAAGACCCAAACTCTGTCATGTAATACATGAAATCCTTCCTATCACCCCATTGCCTTAGGAAAGCACTATCCAGGGCTTCGATCCCAACAACAGATCCAGGGGGCAATCCTCTAAACCATTTCCTGACCTCACCATCCAGGCTCTGGACGAATACCCTCATCTAGACATCTTCATTTTCAATGTTCGGGTTGTCTGCATAACTATAGAATGCAACCAAATTCTCTTCAGCAGTTACATCCCCTTCCCCAGTGAACTTGGGCATGTATTTCAAGTAATCTCCAGCAAGGAGAGGATTCATAGGATGGGGTAGAACTAAGGGAGCATATCTGGCAGCGACTATGGAATCCATTCTATTCAGAGGTGGATTAGCACCAGCCATAGGAATATTAGGTGGAGGATAACTTGGAGGAGAAGGAGCTCACGAAGGGGCTACTGGGAATGAGTCTCGAAGTGGAGTGGGAAACAAGAGGGGATTTAAGGAGAAGGCTAATGAGCTCAAGTAAGCAGGTGCTCCTCTTTGCACAGGAGTAGTAATAGTAACAAGAGGAGGAGCAGTACAGATAGGAGTGGGGAAATATTCTGTAGTCCTGGGTCTACGCCAAGGTATAGCTTCAGAGGAGAGGGGAGTGACAAGGCTTTCTCCCTCCAATCCTAGACCAGGAGGGGAAAACTCAGTAGGAACACTCTCAAAATTCAGGAAACGGGAAACCTTGAAGGAGATCTATTAAGAAACCCAGGAGGAGAAAAAGGAGTTCCTACAGAAGGGGATGGCAGATTACCTGGTTCGACGGTGGAAGTTTCTTCTTCAGGGGCCTTTCCTTTTCTGAGAACCACCTCTGGATCAGTTCCTGGTGTAGCTAGAGGCAGCTATGGATGAGACCACGTGTGTCTACCGCTGAAAGCCATAATTAACATGGTGGGTTCGCCATAGTGGATTCATCACAATGGAGTCGACAGGTGCACAGTAGCAATATTTAAAGGCTCTGATACCTGATGCACCTTCAGAATCGGAGGCTCAATGTCGTTCAATCCTGGGGAAAATTTTCAACTTCGTCCCTGGCAACGGCGCCAGAAATGTGAGCGTCAAAAGTCACTCTTGGATTGCTTGCAGGAGCAGAGCCCGACGCCCATCAGTTTTATGTCACAATTTTTTTAATGGGGTGATCGGATGGGTAAAGACTCAAGAAAATATAGCTTTAACTCAGGAAACTGGGCCTGGTATGTAGAAAGAAAGGGAGGTCTTGATCCAACTTCCATCAGTAAGTGGATTAAAGGGTGGTAGGTGGAAGACTTGTGAGAAGGGAGAGCAAGACTGCCTCGGGCGACAGGCCTTCGGAGGCTTGTGGGTGAAAAACTCAGAAGCCAAGATCCTCCTAGTCCAGATATTCAAGGAGCTGAGGGGTGACTCGACTGAATCCTTCAATTCCAAGTCGTTCAGCGCTAAGAAAATCACAAGAACCGATTAGAAACAATGTAACTGTTACAATGATCCAACCTACATCATCCTATAACAACTACAACTCGACTGGATCCTCCAATTCTGAGTTGTTCTAACACGGTAAAAAAAGAGATGGAAAGACTCTGACATCCATAAAGTAAGAAATCTCCAATGCCTTATACATTAACCAGAGCGACTAGCGCTTCATCAAAACTTTACAATCGGGAGCCTTGCTCAACCATCCATCATTTCAAAAATGAAAAAACTGAGTACATATACTTGGGCAAATTTTCCCAATAGAGGCACACTCACCCTCCAAGGCATAGCGTCTCTTCAATCGATCTTCAGTCGGAAGTCCTTCGTCAAACGTCTCCTTAACTTCGCATGGCCTTTGCAGGGGAGGTAGCTGAAACATTAAAGGCCAAAATGGCGTGTGCAGACTTTTCTGTCTAATTAGGACTTCAGCATGGCTTCTTTGGAAAAATCAGTACACAGAACTCCTTCAAGCAGACCACTTGCTAGACCCTCCATACCTCACACTCAATGAATGAAAGGAGGTTTCAACCACCCATTCTTGCCTTCATTTACTCCAAGTGGAAACTAGGAGCGAAATCATATCCGATGGCACCTGGAAATCGCGATGATCCTTTCAGCGACTGGACTTGATGCTTTTGGCCTCTTTTGCTAAGCTCTTTTATTTCCCAAGTGACCACGGACCGTGACCTTGATTTTATTCCCATAGGGGCTTTCGACGTTCGTGAATAGGAAGGAGTTGATCCTTGCTTATCATAGTTGTGATGGGAAAAACTCTGAGGCGGCTCAATTGGGCGCCACGCATCCTTCAAATCTGATGGTCCAAAACTCACCCGACGCTACTGTGGGCCCCAGGTCCTGGATTCTCTCGTTACTTCATGCATCGGGGATATGAGGGAGCTGCTCCTTGCGCTTCAAAACAGCGATGGGAAAAAAGGCGGGGAGCCTAATCACGCACCAGGTGTCTATTTCAGATGGACGGTTGAGACTGCCTCTTGATACTGTGGGCCTGACTTTGGGTGCCATCGACACTTTGGGGTTCGGGGTTTCGAGATGTACAATGACATAAAACTTCCACCCTTTGAACTCGCGACTGTCGAAAAGCCGACATGACCAGATCTCGTGCCACGCGTCCTTTGGGATGAACGACTTCCATTCATCCCTGCACAAAATATGGGCGTTATCCATTGCGCTAACCTCGGCGCAACTTCTCTATCTGTGATTTCCTGCCAACCGTTGATCTGCTCATATGGATGGATCCGGACCGTTGACACTATAATTTTACCCGCTCTCTTGATTTTAAGTCCGAAAAGGACTTCTTCTATGCGTTGTGCTTGGGCGCTCCTTGTGCAAAATGTAGACCTGGATATCCCGATGTCGAAGACAAGTAATGTTGCTAACACTATGCATAGGAATAACATATATCTCACTATTTCTATCAGATCTACTCATATCAAATCTTCTTTCTTCTAGTTGTGCCCTAGTTTTCAGGCTAGCACAAAATTTATCAAACATACCTAGATCCATACTTTCAAAAATAAAAAATTTCACTTATCTTACCTTTAGCAGAGCACAAGGCTTTCAGATCTTACGTCTAAAAAAACAAATTCACTGTTCTTACCTTTAGCATAGCACAAAGCTTCAAGATCTTACCTCTTAAATAAAAAAAATCGTTGTTCTTACCTTTAGCAGAGCACAAAGCTTCAAGATCTTACCTCTTTTCTTCATAATAGACTTCTCTTCTCAGAATAGAGCTTCACAAGTCAGGTAGAATAATGTGCACTAAAGAAACAAATCTACGCATAGATATTTCTTTCTTTTCCTTAGTTCCCAGCATTCACAGTTTCAGGTCCCAGCAAGGGAACAATTTGTTGGCATAGGGGAAAACTTGGGGTTCAACGCTTCAACAAAGCACCAAAAAAACCCTAACTACCAGCCCTTTCGGCAACACCTTCAAAGTAGATGAAGTCTCACTGGAGATAGAGGTAAGTGTGGTTGCAGGACTTAAGTGTCTACAACCTAGCTGAGACACCGATCTGTGATTACACCACTTAAAAAAGCACTTACCAGTGAACATTCATCAGTATATAACCCTTATTCACATCGCATATCCAAGCCCTAATCACAGAGCAATGCGGTATTCAACCAAATCTAACACATCTAAGCACTTAGCATAAGGAAACAGATCAGATCTAGTATCTTATTCACATCATTAGGCACTAATATTATCACATTCATCTAAACATATATTACTGCACTAGCATAAATCATATGGAAACATAATAACCATAATGCACAAAGAAACCATAATAAAACATATACATGGTTCACCCCCAGCCTGTGGCTACGTCCACCAACTCTTCCTCTCTTTATTGTCTTCTGTCAATCATCTACATGCACAGAGCCACAAAATCCTACTTCGCATAGGACAGGAGATCTGCGCACACCTCACCATATCCTCCTTCCCCAAGTAAATTTAGGCACAGAGCCTTACACAGTCTGCACACAAAGCACTACAGATGACTTGCACTTAGCTCTGCAAGTCTTAACACATCTTCTTGCACATAGCTAGTACTAGCACTCAGTTACAGGTAGGTACTTCTTACATCACCTAGCTATCTATTTATATATTACAAAAAAGGGCCTAAACATGGGTAAACACATGGGCTGACATCCCCATACCCATTACATAAACCCTAATCCCAAAAATTCCCTAAAAAGGGGCCGATATCCCATGATCTTTGCTTCAACTTGCACCTTGCCTTCGACCAGCCTGTCGAAGTCCAAAAATGGTCAAACATGACCAGCGCTTCCACAAAACCTGGTCAAGGGCCAACAATAGGATGTGGTAATAATCATAAGGGTGGGAGGAATAATGATAATAAACCCAAGGACAACGCTAGCAATGATAGATTGAAGTTTAATGATAGTGAGGGCAATAAAGAGAAGTGAAAGGTGAAATTCCCTTGTAAGCTTTGTATTGATGATCACCTTACCCACTTGTGCCCCAAACTCGAGGAATCTGCGAGGATTTTATCTCTACCGCCCATTGTGCTGACTAATCCTTTTTCACATAATCAACACATGGAATCCATATCCTCTAATGTCGAAAATGCAACGAGTGGGAGTCAAAAACCACTAGCACAAGACGAAGACCATCTATGCATAAATATGGTAAGTCTCATATTAATGTAGCCACTCGGTCTCGGGATTACATTTCTTCACAGGCTATTCCAGGTCTAGAGTCTCCCCCTCATCTAGAGATGTCTTTACATATCAAAACACTAGAACCTCTGCCTCGTATTCCAAAAGGAGTACTCAAACGCTCTACCCACAACCCTAATGCTAGAGCTTCCAAGAATTACTCTATTGATGAGGATCTAGATCAAATCCCTTGCGCGATGTCGGCTTTGGAGGTACTCCAGATGTGTCCTTCATAGAGGAATGCCTTGTTATCTGCGTTAGGAGCTATAGACCCCTATGGCTCTAAGGTTATCAAGTTTCATGTCACGGATGTGAAGCCTCACTTTCCTTACCACGTGGCCTTTCAAATCCATGTGGATTACTCAAAGTATACCATCAAATGTATTGCTATTGATGAATGGGTTGCAATGTGTGTGATGTCCCTAACTTGTTGTAAATCCATTGGCCCTCCAACCCTCTCTCAATATCTAACCACGTTGAATGAATTTGATGGTCGTTCTTTCTGTCCCCACGGTATTCTTCCTACCTTTCCAATCCAGTTAGGTGGGAATATAGTGGAGGTGGTCGTCGAGGTGGTTGATGAGCCCCTTGACTATAACTTATTACTAGGGCATAACTGGACTTATTCTATGACTGAATTCATATTGTTTGTCTTCCATACTTTATGTTTTCCTCACGATGGGAAAATCGTGACGATCGATCAATTGTACTTTGTGCACGCTAGCCCTAATGCATTAGTTGGACCGTCGATCCTCATGATCGACAATTCTCAGCCGAAAATTGAGGATATCGGTGTCATAATGTATTCCTCCCTTATGGGTACCTTTGATTTTGTGGAACCAATTCATCATATCTATGCATGTCCAGTAGGTCTTCTTCCTCAATGAGATCCCTTCCTTTCCACACTTAATAGTTTAACAATCCATGGACCCTACTTTCCCCGACCTTGTCTTGTGAAGGTCAGTCACATATTGGAATGGATATGCCACTGTTGGTGTGAGAGATAGCATATCAGTTTTTTCTCAACTATACTGCTGACCCATATCATGTCCCCTCACATGCGGATAAGGAGGACCTTGTTCTCCATCCTATATGGGCCACTTTATCATCTTGCTCACATGATTGCCTCGATGATACTTTATCTTTAGATGAATTTATATTAGAATACATGAATGGTTTTTATCGGCCATGGGATTATATGAATCATTGCTCTTACTTCCTCCCAAAGCTTGTTAGGATCGAAAAAGACAATTTTAGATATACCTTGAGTGAGATAGTTGGTCACGTCGTAGTTCCACTTGATACGCACGGAATTTATACCGAAGGAAACATGGAGAGTATTTCTCCTACCATGATCTAGGTGGATATCGGTGGCCACCCACCTTTTCCGACTGGCTCAAAATAGTTTTCTGGCAATTTTGGCAATTTACTATTTTTAGCAGGTTTTAACTTCCGGGGCCATTTTGAGGGCCTAAATGAATTTTTTTCTAGATATAGTTTATCAATGATAAACAAATGAATAATTTAGCCCCAAAAATGAATCTCCTCAACGATACCTTTCCAATGAGCTATCATACGCCTAAAACGTAGATCGTATGCAAAAGTTACGACCCCGGGAAGTTGATGTACTAACTTACCCAAACGGGGCCCACATGACTTTTGGCGCTTCATCTCCTAGGGTTAGGTTTTTGGATGTCTAGGGTTTTTGGAATTCATGTTTATTGTAAAAAGGCCTACAAAGCCTCATTGTAATCATCTTCTTGCGAATGTGAGTAGCCGTCACATCTCTTCTTAGAGATAAGCTGCCACCATTCTAGCGAGTCTTTCACTCTATATTTTTACAATCTTTGTACATTTCTTTCATTAATAGAAATCGTGTATTATTGTATCTTTGTTTTTATGGTTGCATCTCTGATATATTTATGTTATATTATTGGATACATGAGATATCTCTGTGCATTTATTTATTATATCTCCACTCTCACGTTCGATATCTCTTGTATTCCTGGTAAAGTTGAAAATGCACTATATATTGGTGCAGATTGTTCGCCTAAAAAAATTCATACCTACACCGAGCTCTTCAAGGAATTTTGTGATGTATTCACTTGGTCATATGAAGATATTCCAGGAATCCACACTCACATTGTCGAACATGAGATTAAAACCTATCTGGATTCTAAACCTATTCAGTAAAGACTTAGACTTGTTAATCCTAGGAATGCCCCTGCTATTAAGGAAGAGGTGGAGAAACTGCTTAATGCAGGTTTTATCTACCTGGTTCCCTTGAATGAATGGGTGTCCAATCCCATTCCTGTGAATAAGAATTAAGGAACCATCCATGTGTGTATGGATTTTAGAGACCTGAATAAGGCCTGTCCTAAAGACAACTTCCCGACACCTTTCATTGATAAGATTCTCGATGAGTGTGCGAGAAGTGAGGTTTTTCTTTTATGGACAGATTTTCAGGATATGACCAAATTTAGATTAAACCCAAGGATCAACATAAGGCCTCATTTATTTTTCCTTGGGGAACTTTCACATACTGCAAAATGCCTTTCAGCCTTAAAAATGTTGGAGCAATCTTCCAATGAGCCATGACCTTCATCTTTCACAATCTAAAGCATATATTCGAAGCTTATCTTGATGATCTTGTTTCTCACTCTCGCAAGAGAGGGGATCACTCTACCCATCTTCGGCTAGTTTTTTAGAGATGTCACTATTATCGTATCCGTTTGAACCCTCATAAGTGCATCTTTTGCATTAGGTTAGGTCATCTTTTAGGATTCTTAGTCTCTGAGACTAGGATCATGGTGGATCCTTTAAAGGTTGAGGCAATACTTCAATTGCCTCCCCTGCACAATATTCGTCAACTTCAAGGTTTACAGGGGAAAGATAACTTTTTATGTCAGTTTATAGTAAACTATGCAAATATTACTAAGGTTTTAATGCATCTCTTGAAGAAGGACATTCCATTTATATGGGATGAGCGAGCCCAGGAATCCTTCGATTCTCTTAAGAAATCCTTGGTATCGATGCCTCTGCTGAAGCCTCCAGACTACAACAGAGATTACTTGATTTATATCATCACATCCGAAGGGACGGTTGGTATGGTTTTAGTTCAGGAGGATGATGAACTCCATGAGCACGTCGTTTACTATATTAGTCAAAACTTAGTCGGCCCTTAACTCAAGTATTCTCATGTTGAGAAGCTAGCTTTGGTTGTCATACACATGGCTCAAAGATTACAACACTATATATTTCTTTGAAAACTACCGTAGTTGCTTACGTCAATCTGTTTAAATGTGTCCTTACTAGGCATATCAGAAGGGGAAAATATAATAAATGGATTGTCATTTTGCAAGAGTTTGATCTCAATTTTGCTTCAGAAAAATCCAATAAATCGCTATTTTTTTCCAAGTTAATATTGGACTTCCCTCGGTTACATGAGGACATTATTCATGGTGATTCATTTGCAGATGAACACATTTTTCTTGTCTCGTCTTCGGACCCCTCGTATGGAGACATTTTGATCTATCTTCAAACCTTGAAGTTCGCTCAGCATATTTCGAGAGACGATCGATGACGCATGCCATATCAAGCTAAGAACTACCTTATCGTTGGTGACACTTTGTATCGCCAAGGTGTAGATAATATCCCGTGTCATTGTTTGACTCATGAGGAGGTTGAGTCATTCTAAATGACGGTCACAGTGGGGCTTGTGGTGGTCATCTATCTTGGCTTGTGACAACCCAAAATATTTTGCGAGCCGATTATTTTTGGCCGTCTATTTTTAAAGTTTGTGTCGAACCGGTCAAGAAGTGTCACCCTTTCCAGGTGTTCACTCGAAAGATGCGCTCACATCTATCCCCTTTTCACCCGGTCATCACCGTCGGTCCCTTCACCAAGTGGGGGGTGGATTTTGTGGATTGAAACCCAACGTCATCTAGGGGGAATCATCATATTATCGTGGCCATAGACTGATTTACTAAGTGCACTGAGGCCATGCCTACAATTAAATTTGATGGTAAGACTACAAAATTTTTCTTGTTCAATCAAATTATAACCGAGTTCGGAATCCCGAGTGATATTGTCACTGATCATGGCAATCACTTTCAGAACGAAATGATGGAAGAGTTAGCATCAAAACTGGGGTTTAAACATGGTCATTCTTCCCCATACTACCCCCAGGAAAATGGACAAGTAGAGGTCGTAAATAAGTCTCTCAAGAACATTTTGCAGAAAACTATTAACCAGATCAAATCTGACTGGCATCTCATGCTTTACCCTGCACTTTGGGCATATCGAACCTCGGTTAAGAATTCCACCATGTTTTCTCCTTTTCAATTAGTAGATGGTATGGAGTCGATCCTTCCTATTGAATGTGAAATACTTTCTCTTACGCCGGTAGTTAAGATCCTATCTAACACTTCTGATCTTGAAGAACGCCTCATACACGCAGAGAGCCTAGATGAGTGGTGTCGACATTCCTCTACGACTATCAAAGTGAATAAACAACGTCTCAATATGCAGTATGATAATTTTGTATGTCCTCGATTGTATGCTGAGGATGACTTGGTCCTCTTGTATGACCAAGCCAAAGAACCGTTGGGGGTAGGCAAGTTTAACCCCATGTGGCACAGTCCTTATATCGTGCAACATGAATTAGAAAAATGAGCCTACGAATTAGAACATTATGAAGGGAATATGTTGGTTGAGCTCATAAATGGGCTCTACTTGAAAATATATTATGCTTGAGCCCCAAGCTTAGGTGTAAATGGATTCACAGATGGTGCCAGTCGTCATACACAGAACTCGGCTTCCGCCGCTTGGGTTGTTGACTCACCTAAGGATCAACTGGTGTCTTCAAGTGGCGTTTGTCTAGGGAAATCAAAGAATAATGTGGTTGAATATAGAGTCATTATAGAGGTTTTACGCAATGTCATTTCACATGGTATTCGTTCTTTAGAAGTTCGTCTAGATTCCCAGTTAGTAGTATGTCAGTTGAATCAAAGTGACCATGTGAGCGACCCTACTCTACTCTAACAGTTCCTATGGATACGACTTTTGGAATGACATTTTGATTTTATTACTTATAATCACATACCTAGAAGTTCTAATTATGTATCTGATGCATATGCGAATTTTGTTTTTTATTGGAATTGGTCACATAACTAAAGTAAAGAAAACACATTCACCAATGTACACATTGTAATATAAGTAAATACGAAGACTGATGTTTTTATATTTCATTTCTCCAAAAAATATGGTGTTATAATACAAAATTGGGGCTCAGACCCTCAAAATACATATACATCTGATCGATACAATAACCATGACATCTATGCTTGTGGTGCGATATGTGTGTCATGATAGCATACTACGACCTTTTCGAGATGCTAGAAGAGTCGCACCCAAGCATGGGGCACACCTACCACCTGGCGTTGCATCGCCTCCGGCAGATCCTCTACCTGAACCATGGGAATTCTTTGCGTCAAACGAGTCAGGTTTCCCTACACGTTTTGAAGCACTCTCTCAACATCTCCTCCCGCTGGCTCATCCCCCCGGTGTCTCTGTTGATGTCGTGGGAGTCCATATGGCCTACGTGGACCCACATATATGTATCATACATGTTTAAATTAGTACTTGACATCATCCAAAAATATTTTTGTTTTTCTTTTACAAAAATACAAAAGAATGAAATATTAAAAAAAAAACTTTTCCATACCTATGTCTCCGTAGGTGGAACCTGGTGGTAATGGAATGTTTGGATATCCTATGAAATCGATCCTTGCATATGGGTAGTCATCTAGATCTATCACCTTTCTTCGCCACCAGAAGAAAAAATCGTTGTAGGGTGTTGGCACCCTACCACCCCCCAACTGCCTCATCACCTTGGTCCATCGTGACATGGTTGGATCATGAGGTCCATACAGAACAATCTCGACTCTAGGGCCCGAGCCTGGAACTTGATTGAAGAAAAAACTACATAATATAGATGCAAACCCAAAGTTCCTCTTTATACCTTGTTTCCAGTTTTTCAGTTGGCTCTTCATGTTGGCCAACATTGAGGTGCACCAGTCGTAAACTATCGGTCACAAGCACTCCACCGAGTAGAACATAAGTGGCCTTGATGCCTAATGCAATGAGGTTGACCCTATGATATGTTCCAACACTAGGACAATTATCTTTAGACTCAGGTTGTTGATCACTCTGATCGGGAATTAGATCCCTACCTTCTCAATCCCTGCAACACAGTGAGTGGCTATGTAGTCCTCTATATTCATGCCACTCCTAGATCTCTGAGCTTTGAGGTTCACCACCTCACCCCGATGTGATAATATTGCCAGAAATTATATGTCCTCGGCTTCAATCCTCAATGGTTTCCCATCAAGGTTGAAGGCCTTTGTATCTGGATCCCAGTAGTTCACCAGCATCTTGAGTAGTATCACTTGAGCCCTCATTCCTTTAAGAGCCCAAAATTTATATAGCCCACATATTTTTAATGTTATTTGGACCCTTGGATCTCTTTCTACTGCAGCATCAACCTCTTCATGCTCTCTTTCTCTCCACTCTCGCACCATCCTACAAGTTTAAAATCAAATTTTGAGTCAATATCATTTAAAAAAACTGAACTTATGGGCTTGTACGGGAGATGCAGTTTACAAATTTGCATATAGGGATGCATATACATGGTCTGTTTTGATAAAATTCGTGTATAGGGGTGAGTATACATGACCCAATGAATTGCAACCAACGTACACCCTAGTTTCTAATTTACGCCTTAAAATACTCAAAAAATTGAACCATAAATTAAAACTTTAAACCAATGTAAATGAAGAGAAGGGCAAGAAGACTTACTTGGTCCAGACGGTTTTCAATTCCGTCACTCGTAGCTCCCACAATCGATATTTGAATATTGGGGGAAATTTAGTCCAAAATGCAATATTTGGGTAAAAAATACAAATGATATGGTAAATTGGTTTTTTTTTTTTACTATTTATAGAAAAAAAATTACCCACTTTGCATAGTTTTGCTTAAATTTTGACCTAAATGGACTAATAGTGCAGTGGAAGGAGTTGGATTCTTGTGGTTCTAGTGTTTTGTCGCCCGTTCGTGACTTTGGTAGGTATCCTCTTGAACAACATATAGGATAGGTTTTCATCCATTTTTGCATTTTTGCATTATCTTGTGCCTGTGATCCATATGCCTTAGGTACGAACCCACTTATTAGTGACACAAAACCTTTTATTTTCTACTAGAAGTGTCGTTACTAAATGATAGTGACTTACCAAACATGGGCGCCCTTGTTAGAACCTTTGCGCCATTTGGTGCTCATGCAGATATTTTTCTGTAGGACTAGGAGTCCCTTATACTCATAATCATGCTGACCTATACCTATTGGACTCCCATGAGTCTCATTTAAGCTCTTTTCTGACTCCCTTAAAAAAAGAAAAGATTGTCGAGTGAACTTGTATCTTTCACACTCATTAATTGGATTTGAAAGGACGTCTATTTGATGTAAGTTTAACGCTTTTTCGGACCAAGTAGATTAATTTCGAAAAAGGAAACTAGTGGCTAGAAGAGTTCTCCCATGTATCGTTTTATACTTTTTTGGGCCTAGGGGACTAATAAATTTATGAAAAAGGACATTATTTGGAGTTAAGTTGTAATTGCATCTCATCCTCTCGCTTGCAGTATTGAGCCTATTTCCAGTTCCTGATTTCTCATTATAATCCTATTATCTTAGAAGTTTGCATCATCAGCCAAGAAGAGCCTTGTTTATATCCTTTGCATCTTAACACCCTATACCTTACGAGGAAACATTCCCCCGAATGTTCATATATTGCATGCGCCTCCTTGTATTGAGCATAGGTATGTTCCGTTGTTGGAACCAGTTGCTTATTTTTGACACTCATTTCCTCCTTTGTATCATAGCATTCATTTGTCTATGAAAAAACAAAAAAAGATGGGTGAGAAAGGAATATTATCTCATGTTGGCATTAGTCATTTTGCCTTTGAACAGAGCACAAACTTTTGAGTCCACTTGTCATCTGAAGTTTGGGTTTGGCACGACCTTATGAAGTTAATCTCATTACTTAGAGTTTACTCCTCTTATTGGTTAATATTCCAGTCCCTATGGAGAGTTTGATTGGTGCCTTCTACATCACAAAGTTTCATCATTGAGTCTATGTTTCCAGATTCTTCCATATGTCTCATGCTATTGTTCAAAGGATTTCTATAAGCCTTTGTCGACCATTTCTCAGTACTCTTGACTTTGCATGTCGGCCATACCCTCAGTGTGTCTGAGAGTTACATGAAGTTTTTGTCCTACCGTGCACCCTAGTCCTACTTTCCTTATGGGTAGGTAACCTTGAACCCAACAGTTGACATCTCCTCATTGGTTGTTGAATGGGGGGGTTTCCCTTGTGTTCAAAAACAAGAAATCTATTCACACATTGGGATTCGTGCATTTTCTTGGATGACATTATCCTTATTGGTGGTTTCCTCACCTTTGTCAGTAGTTTTCCTTATTGGTTGTTATTCAGAGGGTCTTTTTAATGCACTGCTTGCATCTGGTGCATGCGAAAGACGCATAGGGTCGTTGGTTCGTGAACATATTCTTCGTCCGAGTTCCTCCAAATCATCAAGCTACAAATTTGTACCTCATGTTGACTGATGAGAGATGCCTTAATTCTCTCCTTTCTGCGGGTCTCCTTCCATCAACTTCAGCTCATCTATTCTGGAAACAAGACCTAGAGTCCTATGAGTACCTAGAGGCTTGCAGTCATCAGTGGCAGGTTCTCTCGCCATCGACAGTTATGAATACATCAATGTCTCTTGATCGATGGATTATTCAAGTGTTCAACCTCAACTCCTTTATTCACACTTGTAAGAATTTACTCGTTGCCTTGATACCTACTTTCATTATCGATAGGTTGTCTCACGTTTGTTAACAGTATACCTTAAAGATCGGTAATCAAATGAAGTCTCATTATGTTCAACATCAACTCCTTTATTCACATGATGTAGACTTTTACCTTTGGCAAATGGTGTAGAAGACTTGAATACATCAGTTCATAGTCACAGTACCTATATGACTTCAGTGATCATGGGAGATCAGATTGTACTCCATTGTATACATATATCTTCAGATTGATTTTCATTGGGCCTTGTTTGTTGGGTATGTGTTGTATTCTTTGCACAAGTAGTAGTGTCTGAGCATCTGTGCTAGGTGCACACGGGGGTTCGGGGGCAGCGCCCCCGAAATTTTTTTTTCGCATCGGGACCGCATTATATTTAGGTGGTTTTTCGGCACATGGTTTCTTTGCTGATGGTTTTCTATTTCCGGTTAAGGAATTAGGGTTTTGGACAAATCCAAGTCATTGGGTTAGGGTTTTGGATGCCGCTAGCTCCTATATGTATTTTGTATTGTAAACATTGTAACACAATGAATGAATATAGAATATGTTGGTTTTCCCGGTTTGGGTTTCCAGGGGAAAAATCTATGTGTAATGTTTGTATTTGCCATTGTATCTTTTCTGTTCTTTTCTAAATATTTGTTTGCAGTAGATATTGTACAAGGTTAGAATTTACATTATTTTTTACTATGAAAACCTATGGAATGTATCTACCTTTGTATTTTGTATTCATGGCCATGAACAGTTGTTTGGTATATTTCCACATGGATCTGTAGTGTAATTCAAATTGGCAGCCATGTGCACAAAGTCAATATGGATTTTAATATTCTTTATGAGCAACTAGTTCATCTAGTTGGGTCTCCACTACTCCACTTCTGGGAATTATAATGTATTTCAACCATCGCAGATACTCCTCTGACCTCACAAATTAGGGGGCATCTATTATAGAAATATTTTCCTCACCCCATGCAACTTGCTCATAAGGCATTTTATATTTCCCTATTGAGACTTGAAGTCCCTTTTTTGCAATTCCCAGAGCTAAAAAACATATTTTTCCACATATACGCACCCTACCAGCTGTACAACATGTGTATATGCAGGTTGCACCATTATATCCCACATACATTGGGTTTTGTGCCCAAAATTAAAAAAATAGTGTCGGGTTTCCATGTCACGTCACAATATCCATGATCCTTGACCTTCCATATACTGGAAACTTTCCGAATCGGCCCTTCAGTTCCATTTGAAAGCTATAAATGGGTCATATCCAAGATGTGGAGAGAGGAGAAGAATTCAACTTTGAGAGAAAAGTTACTCTAGAGAAATGATTCACTTCACATTGAGTTTGCATCCCTTTGTCCTTTTAAGTCTGAACCCATTGTCCATCCCCCGAGATCTTCTCTATTTGATTGAGAACCTCATTGTCTCTCTTATATGAGCTTGCCTTTGGTGGAGGATTGAAGTGGTGGAGGCCCAACTGGAAGGGACTTAGTTTCTCGATTCCAATACATGCTGACACAGAAGTTTGTTATTCATACACTTATGTTGATCATATTTTAATATAAAT